>PVKE010036606.1:0-16293 GCA_004027555.1 Craseonycteris thonglongyai | reverse complement strand
TTTTTAGATTTTTCCACATGTCTAGTGAAAACAGTCTGTTGAGTAGTTCAACTTAATTTTAGTTGATTTATTTTTTTCTTTCTTACTTCAGATTTAAGTGGATAATTCGTATCAAAAGTGGTATGACTTGTCTGAAAGTGACGTTCAACATTATGTTTTTTCGGCACTGCAATACTACTGCCACACAACAGGCAAACGCTTTTACCTTTTAAATTAATGAAACAATATGATTCCTCCCAGTCTGTGTTAAAATTATAGGTTCGTTTTCTCTTATTTGGTCCACTCATTTTAGGACTAAAAAAATAAAAATAAAAATAGTTATAGAACTACAATATCATATCAAATTGCCACCATGATAATATATTACCTACCTCACTTTTAGTTCATTTAAAATCGAATATATCAAAACACTGTGATCCTAGCTAACCATCACGAGCCGATCAGTCCAGCAACCGCAATCAAAATGGCAACGTCGCGTGTCCCGGTTGGGTGGAAGAGAGTTTAAAGAGTGCAGCGGCTAAACAAGACACGACATGTACAAAGGCGAAAGCTAGGGAAAAACTTATACATACGATATCGCAAACATACCAACGAATATAATAAACCTGTGTAGATACTCAAACAATATTTTAAAATTCTAACAAATGTATAAAAATAAATTATAGTTTTACTTAGTGTTTGTGAAAAACTTCTGATGCAGTCAAATAATGGTGTGTGCACACAAATCGGGCCGTGGGCGCCATGGCGCCCGCGGGCACGACGTTGGTAATCCCTGCCCTATGGCATATTTTTTCCTCCTTTGTCAAAAATAATCTGTCCATATATTTGTAGGTTTATTTCTAGGTTTTTGATTATTTTACATTGGTCTGTGTATCTGTTTTTCTTCCAGTACCAAGCTGTTTTGATTATCCAGGGTTTGTAGTACACATTAAACTCTGGTAGGGAAATGCCCCCAGCTTTATTCTTTTTTCTAAGGATAGTTTTGGCGATTCATGTTTTTTTGTGGTTCCATACAAATTTGATGATTAAAAAAAAAGTCTATTTCTTGAAAAGATGTCTGTGAGATTTTGATGGCAATAGTATTTATTCTATATATTGCTTTGGATAATATGGCCATTTTAGCTATGTTTATTCTAATCTATGAACATGGAATATCTTCATTTCTTTGTGTCTTCTTCAATTTTTTTTAATAATGTCTTATAGTTTTCAGTGTATAAGTCTTCTACATTATTTGTTAGATTTATTCCTAGATATTTTATTTTCTTGTTTGTGATTGCAAAAGGAATGAATTTTCTCATCTCTCTCTCTGATGCTTTGTTGTTGGCATACAAAAATGTGATTGCTTTTTGTACGTTGATCTTGTATCTTGCAACTTTACTGTATCTGTATATTATTTGTAATAGATATCTGTTAGAATCTTTAGAGTTTTCTATATAAAGAATCATGTCATTTGCAAAAAGTGACAGTTTGAGTTTTTCTCTCTCAAATTGAATACTTTTTATTCTTTTCTCTTGCCTGATTTCTCTGGCTAGGACTTCCAGCACTGTCTTGTATGGCAGTGGTGACAGAGGACATCCCTGTCTTGTTCTTAATTTTATGAGAATAGGCTTCAGATTTTTTCTATTCAGTATATTAGCTGAGGGTTTGTCATATAAGGTCTTTAATATGTTGAGGTAATTTCCTTGAGTTCCTATTTTATTCAGTGTTTTGATCATAAATGGATGTAGTATCTTGTCAAATGCTTTTTCTGCATCAATTGAGATAACCATATAGTTTTTATCTTTTATTTTGTGTATGTCCTGTATTACAGTGATTGATTTGTGTATGTTGAACCATCCTTGTGCCCCTGGGATGAATCCCACTTGATCGTGATGTATAATTTTTTTAATGCACGCTGTATTGTATTTGCTAATATACTCTTTAGGACTTCTGCATCAATGTTCATCAGAGATATTAGGCTATAATTTTCTTTTTTGGCTTCATCCTTCCCAGATTTTGCTATTCAAAAAATATTGGCCTCAAAAAATGAGTTGGGGAGTATTGTCTCCTCTTGAATTTTTTTGTAGAAGTGTGTGGAGGATGGGCAATAGTTCTTTGAGTGCTTGGGATAAAACTTGGTAAAACCATCTGGTCCAGAACTTTTGCCTTTGGGGAGGTTTTGTATAATTGTTTCAAGTTCTGTATTCAAGTTCAAGATTGGTCTATTTAGGTTACCCAGTTCTTCTTGGTTTAGTCTAGGTAAACTAAATCTTTCTAAACAATTACTTTTTTTTAAGATTTATTTTATTGTTTTTGACAGAGACAGAGTGACAGAGACAGAGAGAGACAGAAAGAAAGGGGAGGACCCAGAGCTGTCTCTATAGTTGTATATCATCAGTTTTTGACATGGTTTTATTCTACGCAGGTGGTAGGGAACCTCACAGCGTTGGAACTGGGCTGAGGGCTTCCCACATGAGAGGCATACCCCTTTGAGCCAGGGGCTAAAATGGGGTGTGAGAACTATACTGGAGACCTCACAAAAGGAAGCACACTCCAGTTCAGTGTATGGGTTACCACGGGTTGAAACCAAGATTCGATCCTTGGTCCCAGGGGCTGCAAAGTGAGCACTTAACCTGCTAAACTATCTGATTTCCTTGTTTCTAGAAATTTGTCCAATTCTTCTAGATTGTTGAGTTCGGTGGCATAAAGTTTTTCACAGTAATATCTTATGATTGACTGTATTTCTGTAGTAGCAGTCATAATTTCTCCCATTATTTTTAATTTTGGATATATGTGATCTTTCTCTTCATCTTTAGGAAGCCTAGCTAATGGTTTGTCAATTTTGTTTGTTTCTTCAAAGAACCAAGCTCTTTGTTTCATTAATTTTATAAATAGTTTTTCTGTTCTCAGTTTCATTAAAATATTCTTTAATTTTTATTAATTATTTTCTTCTGATGGCTTTGGGATTTGTTTGTTCTTTCTTTCAAATTAAGAATGGACTTTACAATGTTTACTTGTGATTTTTCTTGTTTCTTGAGATAAGCCTGTGCCAATATAAATTTCTCTTTTATTTCTGCTTTCACTGTGTCCCAATAATTTTGGGACACGGTGTTTTCGTTTTTATTAGTTTCTACATATTTTTTTTAATCCCTTGTTTTATTTCTTCTTTGATCCATTCATTTTTTTAATAGCACGTTGTTCAATCTGCATATATATGTGATTTTTTAAAATTTCTTTTTAGGGTTGATCTCTACTTTCAAACTTCTGTGGTCACAGAATCCACTTGATGTGATTTGAATATTCTTATATTTTCTGAGGCTAGATTTGTTTCACAGGATATGGTCTATCCTTGAAAATATGCCATGTGCACTAGAAAAAAATGTATAATCCAGTGTTGCAAGATGGAGTGTCCTATAAATGTCAAATATGTCTAATTACTACAATAAATCATTTAAGGCTACTATTTTTAAATTTATTTTCTGTGTGGATGTTCTGCCCAAGGTTGCCAAAGAGGTCCCCTGTTTTAATTGTGTTTTTTGTCAGGTTCTCCTATTAGATTTGTTAATAATTGCTTTGTAAATTTTGGTGCTTCTTGATTAGGGGCATATATATTAATGAACATTATGTTTTCTTGATGTATTTTCCCTTTTATTATTATAAAATGTCCATATTTATCTCTTATTATTTTTATTATCCTGATATCTATTTCATCAGAAATCAGTATGAACTCTTCTGCTTTTCTCTGATTGCTATTTGCTTAAAGTATTGTTTCCTACCATTTCACTTTGAGCCTGTGTTTGTCATTGTGGCTGAGGTATGTCTCTTTTAGACAATATATAGTTGGATTTTGTTTTCTAAACTAATCTGCTATTCTGTGCCTCTTTATTGGTGAATTCAGTTCATTTACATTTAGAGTGAAGAATGATATATGGAGATTTTCAGTATCCATTCCTTTATTACTTTTTATTTCTTGTTGTCCCAAGATTTCCCCATTTATTTTGATTTTGGTTGATTCAAGTTGAATAGACTCCTTCAGTATTTCTTGAAATGCTGGCCTTGTGCTGGAGAATTCCCTCAGCATCTGCATATCTGAAAATGTTTTATTCCTTCTTTATATCTAAAAGTTAATTTTGCTGGATAGTTACCATAATTCTTGGCTGAAAGTTTTCTCTCTTTTAAAATTTTGAAAATTTGGCTCCACTCTCTCCTGACTTGCAGAATTTCTGCTGAGAAGTCTAATGACAACCTGATAGGTTTCCCTTTGAAGGTTATATATATTTTTCCTTTGGCAGCCTCAAGGATTCTTTCTTTGTGTTTATTTTTTGACATTTGGAAATAATGTGCCTTGAGGTAGACCTGCTAGGATTAAGGTGGTTAGGGCTCCTGTTTTCCTCTTGAATTTGGAGTTCCAGTTCTTTCCATATAGAACTCATTTACTATCTGCTTTAAAAGTCTCTGAGAAGATTCCATCTCACTTTCTTCTGGTACCCATATTATTTTAATGTTGCTCTTTCTAATGGAGTCAGATAGTTTTTGAAGAGATCTTTAATTTCTCTAGACTTTCAGATTTCTTTCTTCTTCCCTCTGTGATATTTCCATGTTTTTATCTTTGATGTTGCAAATTCTTTCCTCCATCTGGTCAGCCCTGTGACCTATGGTGGTTAGTTCTTTCTTAAGTTCTCCTATTACACTTCTCATTTCCAGGTGTTCCTTTTGGTTCCACTCTAACTTCTCAATTTTATTGGCAAATTACTTATTTTGATCAGAGATTTCTTATTGAGGTCATTTAACTGTGTCTGGGTACTTTTCCAGCATTTTTTGAGCTCTTTGAATATCTTGAGAATTGCAGTCTACGGCCATGCCACCCTGAACATGCCCACTCTCATCTGATCTCAGAAGCTAAGCAGAGTCGGGTCTCGTTAATACTCGGGTGGAAAAATTGCATCCCTGAATTTTGTTTTACTTAGATTATATGCTCCTAAATCTATAAGTTGTTTTTCTGGAGATTTTTTTCATTTTCTTTTGGAGTGGCTTTGGACCCTGAGGTATTAATTGCATTTCATGTGCTTTTTTTTTTTTTTACCTGAGGCATAAGTATGTTTTCCATGTAGGTGTTTTCCTAGAAGATAGGCTTCTCCCTGTCCTTTTTTTTTTTTTTTAATCTGGCTGTTTTAGTCTTGATGCTTCCACTCTTTGTGAAAGTAAGGTGTGCTGTGGCCCAGTATGTCTCTGATGTCACTCTCAGAAAAGGCTGGCTGTTACACCTTTGTTTTGCAGTCTTCCTGGCTCTACTGTCTGTTCCCACAGGGGCAGGGTTAGTTTGAAATGGCCTAGGTTTTTGTCAAAGGGTAGGTGCAGTTTTTCTTTTTCCTCTCACTGTATAGTAGGTAGTAGTTGGGGTTCAGTTGATGAGGGATGAGTTTTGGGAGAAGGCTAGTGGAAGCAGTCAGTTTCTGTTTCCTGGGGTTACACTCCAAGGGACTTGCTTAGCTTTATGAAGGTGGAGCAGTATGGGGTGGGAGAGTGTGGGGTGAGGCCTGAGACACAACTGTAAATTTCTCTGTCAGCCATGTCAGTGTATGTGCAGTCTCAACCCTTTGCTGGCAGTGTGTTCTGCTTTCCCGGATCTAGGTTTAGAATCAATCAGACCCAGTGACAATTTTTTACTGAGTTCACATTACTTGGCTTCAGGGTGCTGGCCCAGCTGGTAAGGGGCTGGGCAACCAGGATTGATTGAGACAGAGGCTAGTCCCATCATGAATATGGAGGCTGGTGAGTGGCTCAGCTTTGCACTTTCTTCCTCAGACCTTGCTTGAGGCTCTTCCAGGAGAGCGCTCTGCTTTCCCAGCTGTGTTCTTAGCCTCAGCATCACTCAAAGACCATTTTCTCTTTTGATTCCACACTTCTGGCCTTCAGGGTGCTGGCCCAGCTGACTGGGTGCCAGGTGTACAGGCACAGCTGAGATATTGACATAGATCTTGTCACGAACAGAGGAGCTGGTCCAGCAAAATGGAGGCATAGCTCAGTCTTTCTGCTTCTCTCCTTCCCATGCTCACTCCTCTTCCAGGGCTGCAGTTTGATTTTGAAAGCCATTGGCTGTGGAAACAATTTCCCTCAAACCTGATTTGTCTTCAAATCAGCTCTTCTGTGTCTGTAGTCCAGCGACTCAGTGATTATTAAGATATGGCTGGGATTTTATTCCCTGGGTGGTTAAGGCAGCCTTGCTTGGTTCCTATTCCACCTAGAGAATGTTGTTACAAATGGGGCACAGTGTGCTGCCACTTGGGTTCAGATTTTAAATTGTCCATAGTCTCATGAGGCCTCCACTCTTGACAGATCTTGGCTTCCAGCCCACCCTGAATCTAGTTCCACTTTGACCTGAGTCCCCCAAAACCCCTTTTCCTGCCAGCCCTGGGTTGCAGTTTATGGCCTTGTATCTGCACTGCTCCTTTCCTTTCTCTCCCACTCACCCCTTTTTCTCTAACCTTGAGTTGTTGTCTTGCATTGCATGGCTCTCTCAACTGAGGCTGTGTTTCTCAGGGTTTCCCCTGTAGAGTCCCCTTTGTTCAAATGTCCCTTTCCAGGTAGATTTCAGGGTTCTCCTCTCATGCTGCCATCTTAGAACTGTTTTGCAGTGACATCATTTTTACTCTTGATTTGGACTGATGGAACATTTTTGGTCCTGGAAAATTGGTTGACTTCCATTGTACAATTAGATTCTTTGTTTCAGGGTCATTTTAGTACACCCATGTTTCATCACCAGTGATATCACAAATCAAAACATTATTTTGCCTCTCTAAAAGGTCTTGGAAAACTCAAGCTCTGACATTCTCATGATGGCACACGAAAACATGCAACAGCAATAACAAACACCACTCAACAAGACATCACCATTCATCAACATGAACACAGCTGTGAGACACTGCTATATCAAGTTAATGAAACCTTAACAAGTTATTTGTACAGTGTTTCCAAGATAAGCTCATGGTGGCAAGTTCTTGAACTTAATTTTCAGACCTCATATATACATACACAATTAAATATTGTGTGTGTGTGTGTGTGTGTGTGTGTGCACGCGCGCGTGTGTCATTTTTACTTGAAAGCAGAAGAAACTGACTTCTTGCCTTACGTCTTCTCGGTTGGGGTCCTAGTTAAGGAATCATGGAACACAGATAATAAACCCAATCAAGCATTTCGGTTTCCACAAGTATTTTAAAGCCTTCTCCTGCCTTATTTAAATGGAATTTTGTTCACTTAAAGTTATCATCATATACTGCTGTTGGATTTATACTCGTATTTTTATTAGCCACCCCAACCAATGGTCAGAACAAAAAAAAATTAAGAACTATACTCTATCCTCATTTAGCTTTTTTTGAGGTTGTTCTTATGTGAGAAGTTTCAGGAGCCTGAAACCACTTAGGGGAAAGAAACAATAGCTAAAGAGACACTGTTATGGTCATTTTACTAATAAGAATTGGTAGAGAAAAATTAGTATGACTGGTACCTGTTTCCTTATGAGACTACATCTATTCCTTCAGATCTGGTTTAAGTGCTGGTAATTTTTAAAAATTTCACTGACAATAGTGAGAGAGACAGAGAGAATGAGAGAGTGACAGAGAGACAGAGTGTGAAGGGAGATGAATATTGAGGTTTGAAGAGTTCATGACATGTCTTCAAGGATCACCAGTGCCTTTAATAATAAATCACTAGGGGAAGCCGGGATGGCTCAGTGGGTTGAGCACTCACTTTGCAATGCTAGGGACCGAGGATCAAATCCCGGCCCTGGCCCGTGCGGAACCATATGCTGAGCTGGGAACTCCCCTAGTTCAGTTCTTTCTCTGTCTCTGTCTCTGTATCTCTCTCTCTCTCTCTCTCTCTCTTATCTCTGTCAAAAATAAATAAATAAATAAATAAAATATATATAAAAAATAAATCACTATTACACACAAATTTTTATAACAGCTACATCAGCGCTCATTTATGAACATATAGAAACAAACTATAGAGTCTGTAGTTATATTCCACCTATATCAGCTTTAATTACCATAAAACATTAATTAAATAAAACATATATATATATATATATATATATACAGACCCAGGAGGCCTTGAGTATGGTGTCTTCTTGTAAGGAGAGCAGCAAACTGTTTCATCTTGACAGTGAAAGTGTCCAAGAGAACATCTCTTGGACAGTCTTAGTAGGACAGATCATTTAAGTCTGGCTCTGTCCCACCTAAAACCAGATTTTAGTTAACTTTATTTCCTCTTTATAAATTCTATTTTAATTACTGTTGAAACACGATATGAGTATCAAGTGTACAACAGTGATTAGACATTTATATTATACATCTTATGAAGTGATTACACCAACAAGTCTAATACCCAGCTAAATCCATACATGGTTATTACAATATTATTGACTATATAGTTCCTATGCTGTACATTACATCACTGTGACTATTTTTATAACTGTCAATTTGCACTTCTTAATTTCTTTTACCTTTTTCACCATCCCCCCCAACCCCTCTCCTATGTAGTGATCATCAATTTGTTCTTTATGTCAATGAAGTAATTTGATTTTATTTTGTTTCTTTTCTTTTTAGATTTCACATGTAAGTGAAATCAAAGGGTATTTGTCATTCTCTGCTTGACTCAGTTCATGTAGGTCACTTTTGGAGAGAATCAATCACATGTTTAAGATCACAAGCCTTGGTTTCAAACTGGACTTTATGTTTAGTTCTGGGTCATTATAGCAGTGATACTGGATGCTTTATTTGATCTCTCTAAATCTCAAATATACCACATGTAAAATGAAGTATGAAACTAATAATTCCTTTGAAAATGAAGATACCACATATATAAGCACTTAATTTGGTCCCTAAAACAGTGCTATAATGGCTACTATCATTATCATTATCATCCTTATCATAATCACCATAAGGTTATTACTAAGCTGTAATAAAAGGGACACACATTTTGAAATTTAACTGATGTGGGTTCAAATCCCTTTCCTACCAATTAGTCATTGTATAAAATTGGGAGGAATACTTACCTTTCTCTGAGCGGTACATTCCTGGGTATATTACTATGCTATGGATTTGGAGTGGAGAATAAATATGCCATATATATCAACTTCAAGGAATATTCAATGCCCAAAGACAGCCAGATATGAACAAAAAGCTGTTTTTCTTACCTTTGTCTGAATACCAAATGACCTGAAGTTCTTAGCAATATTTATTTTGGTTCAAATAATCAGCCATGTAAAGGGAGAAAAGTAATACTTTCAATCTTTGACATTACTACCACCTTACCTTGTCTAACATTTTCTTAAGTGCTTTGATGATATATATATATATATATATATAGATAGATAGATAGATAGATAGATAGAGAGAAAGATAGAGATAGAGATAAAATAGAAGGATAAAGATAGGTATGTAGATATATATAGAGAGATAGACATATAGGTATATATTCTTATCTACAGTTTATTAATACTTTTATTATTAACATATATTTAAACATTTATCTTTTAAATAGAATACACATTACAGAAAAACAAAACATATACTCATATATCCAACACAAATATTAAATAAATATTAAGATTTTTATATTTTTCAGATGTCTAGTATTCATTTTTTAGGCCATAAAGCATTAAAAATATAGCTGAAGATTTGACCTTCACTGCTTTGTGCATCTTACCTTCCCAGAGATAAGGACAGTGAAGTGTATTAATGTCATTCACGTCTTTATACTTCGTAACATATATCTGTAGTCATCCGATACACTGTTGTTCACCGTATTTCTTGAAGGCTTGATAGAATTCATCTGAGAAAAAGCTATATCTCATGGTTAGATTTTTAATTACCAATTTTCTTTTCGTTTTTAAACTATGTTTTAAGGTACACTTTTTTTTAAACCAAAAAAGGAAGCATAAAGGTGCATTTATTCATGTCCATGCCATCTAAATCTACAGATTATAGTAATTAGAAACAAAGAAAGGACCAATTGGAACATAAATAACAACAAAAACACGGGGACAACCTCCCTGCCTCCTGAATTGCAAGTTTTAGTTCAGAAGAATCCGTGCTCTGGCAGCCAGTTTCCTCCCTGAGAAGCGAGCTTCCTGCTTTGTTCTCTTCTTCCAGTTTCTTCTGTGTCTCTCAGTTAAGGCCTGGACAGTGTTGGGGTGGTGTCACCATGTCTCCTCCAGAGCTGTGCCCTGTCAAAGTGCTGTCCCCTGTGCTGTCAGTTGCTCGTGGGCTCTGGCTGTGGAAGGTCAGGCTGTGGACCACCCAGCTCGGCACTGCGTCCCTCCCCTCCCCCAGCTCCTCCAGCGTCTGCAGCAGGGCTGACCTGTCCAGCTTTAAGGCAAGTGCCGCCTGCTTCAGCTTGCTTTCACTGGGCAGAAGCTTCTCAGCGGTGACTTACAGGCTTTGGATTCCTCTGTTTGCTACCTGCAGTTGTTCAAGGAGATCAAGAATGTTTGTGTTGGTTTTCTCTAATTTGTTCCTTCTTTGGTTGTCATGGAGAGTAGAGCATTTGCTAAGTTCTTCTTGAAGCACATGGTACTCCATTTCATAGTCTTGTAACTAACTCTTTGGAAATATCCACCTGAAGCACTTTTCCATTTTCAGCAAGCCCAGGTTGGGTAACATTTTTTTATAAAATCAACTATCGTTTCTAGGTTTGAGTGCTGCAGAATCAAGGGCTTATGGCTTCCCAACAGACTTAAAGGCACTTTACATATGACCTCTGACCCCTGAATAAAGATCATACCAAAGCCTCTCGCCACAAATCCCGGTTCCACTGGGAGGCAAACAAGGTTACAAACCAGGGAGTGGTGTAGAGGCTGGGGCCAACCTTGAGGTGATTGTAGAGGTCTCTGTGGTAATTGTGAAGGATCCTGGAGAGCTGGTACCTTTCCATCTGCAAAATAATCATGTTCCACGGATACTGTTTCCTCACTCCCTTATCAATCATCAAAAACTTGGGCACGTGAAACATCTTTTCCTCATCCATGTGCAGCAGCAAAATAAATAAATATTAAATAAATTAAAAAAATATATTCTATATGTTTTTTTTTCTAATTAAATGTATGCTTAACTTTTTACAACAATGGGCATAAAATCGTCTATATAATTTTCTTCACTCTGTAGTTCTATCTTCCTTTCAATCTCATTGTTGTTTCTCCATTCTTTGTTATTTAGCTAAAATTATAGACATTATTTTTCTTGTGTATATAGATTATGGTCTTTATAATGCTGCTTTTTGTTTCTTTGCTTTCAATTTTATAGTATGTTCTTAAGTATGATTTTTACAATCATTCTATATTTTTACTTTGCTATGATTCTGTTAGGTCTCTTCTATATTAATATATAATGCTTTCATTATCCTTTACTTGTAATAATTTATTTAATTTGTTACAATTTTCATTGTCAATTAGTTACTTAAAATTTTGTTTTGATATTTCCAAATGAAAAAGACTTGGATATGATCTTTTTACTGTGTCATTGGGATCACAAAATGTCATCTCTGGGATATTGGTCCATTGGCATTTTTTGAGCCTTTCATTGTGGCTTAGTACATTGGCAATTTTTGTAAATGTTCCTTGTGTGCTTAAAATGATATATTATTCAAGCATTGGGTGTAATGTGCTATTGTTTCCTTTTGATAAAGATGCTCATAATTTCTGTATTTTGATTATTTCTCTGATCTACTTTAGAACTGTTACTGAGAAATATATAAACATCAGTTCCCACAGAGGTGGATTGTCCATTTTTCATTGTAATTCTGTCAAATCTTGCTTTATGTATTTTGAGATTATACAATTCATGACATGTTGCTTGATAAATCACAGTCACCCTGATGTTTTCTTTTATTACCTAACTACTCTTTATCCTGAAAAATTATTTTTGCTTTAAATGTTTTATGAGTTACTGTTTTACTTTTTATTAGTTTTACACATCATACGTATCTTACCATCTATTTAAACTTTACCTTCCTGCCTTAATTTGCTTTAGGTGCATGTCTTTTAAAGTGCATATGTCTGTCTTCTGTTGTTTTTCCTAAAATGTTTGTCTTTTAAGGGTAAATTAAAAGTTGTCCTTATATTTGTGTGTGTATGTGTTGGGGTGTGTGTGTGCATATGTGTGTATATACATGTTTGCTGATGTATTTGGATTTTTATAATTTTAAATGGGGTGGTTTTTGAATTTATCATCCATATAATAATTTTTTCTTCAATATATTATATTTTATTAACTTTTCTATTTATCTTTACTGATTTGAAAATATTACAAATTGTTTATTTTCATGAGATTACTCTCACCATTTAACACGCCTAAAATTAGAAGAAAACTTGATAATTTCAAGATAATACAGATTTTCCTGTCTTTAAAAACAACAAAGTCTTTTAGAATATTTGAAGTCTAAAATCTCCCTCATCTATTAAATTATCATATATTTGTATTTTTATTGTTTATTATGCTATCCTCCAAATTTATTATTTTTCCTATTGTTTTATATAGCCAATACTTAAGGTTTTTTATAGCTTTATAAATTATTTTATGCCCTATAGCTTTATTCATCACATATTTATTCTGAAAGTTACTTTCTTCTTTTCCTAATTCTGAAGGAAATAATTTTGTAGTTTTTATCCCAGGTGTGAGGTGAAATATTCAGTGTTTAGCTAGAGATATATATGTTTGTTTTTTACCCTCTTTAGTAATAGTTTAAACCTGCTTTTAAAATTTTATGTTGACAATTAGCTACTTTTTGAATGTAATTATACTAGTATCCAACATTTATCCTTTATTGTTCATGTTAAGAATTTTTCTTTCCTCCTGTGTTGTTCTTTCATGTATATTCTGTATTTTCTAAATGTTTTTAAGATATGCTTTATTTTTTTGGTATTTATATTTTCACTTCACAGTGTCTAAATTGGAATTACCTAGAGATTTAAAATGTTTTTGAATCCAAAGATTTGTATTTTTCATGAATTCTGGAAAATTTTTAGCCATTTTCCCTTTGACCCGTGCTCCTCCACCATTGCTAATATATGGTGCATGGTGATATTGGCTTTGCATGTCGTTGTGAGGGCTAACTGAAGTAGTGCACCAGTGGGACCAGGGCACAGCTGTTGAGTAAATGATTATTATGCCCCATGCCCTGTTCTGGGTGGGCCTCCAGCTGCAGTCATTCACTTAACTAGGTCCTTGTTATCAGCTTGCCCTGGGATAACTCTGAGCACTTGCCAGTCCTGTGGTGTATTGCCCTGATTCGTACTCACCAACCCCAACTCTAATCTTACACGGATAAGGCAACTAAAACCTTTTGGAAATGTGTCCTGAATCTGTTTTCTAAATTACTTACTGTGGTCATGAAACATAAGGTCAACCTGTTTGAGTGCTTTTTTACATTTCTCCTGATCAACATAGACTCATCTCTGTCATCTTCAACTTTATTCAGTTTTTACCCCTTTTAACTCTAACCTCAGACCCTGCTTCTTATTTCTGCCAGTTTCCTCACTCCTGCTCCTTTTTATAAACCCATAAAATCTCTCCCCTTTTGGCTTTTCTGGTCCTGGATGAAGTTCCATCCTCTTTCCACAATTCTTACCTTTTATCCCTCATTCTCTCATCTAACATCTAATTCTTTCTTATGCAGCCTTTGAACCCCATACTCACCAAAGGAAAATTATAATTAACAGCAACTCAAAACTTATCTATTCCTAATTCTATTACATTTATATGTTCTGTTTTATTATTTTAAAAGATATCAGAACAAATGAATTTATTTCTATAAAAAAACTGGGGGTATGCAAAGTGCCAACAACTACCCTAGCACCTCTTATGTTACATAGCCATAGTACTGAGAGATGAGCATCTCTTCTTCCCTCTCACTAAAAAACTGCAATTTCCCCAAAGTGGAGTATTTAGCAGCATTCTCACGTTCCAGTTGAGCCTTTCTCCTCAAGGCCTCCCTCTCTGGCCTTTGTTCTGCTGTAATGAGTGTTGACATTACTGGCCCAAGAACACTGGGTTTCCTCCATGGAATTGGTTGGTTGGTGAAGTCTTGGAGGTGATACTGGGTTTGAGGCTTGAGCAGGGATGGGATGTCGGTCAGAGCAATGGGAACAGGCTCAAACTGAAGAGAAGTGCAAGATGATGTTTTGTAGGGTACAGACCCAGAAGCAGCAGACTGAGGGAGGCTAGGCCAGGTAGGATTTGTCAAACCTGAACAGGTTGGTTTGGTTAGAAGTGGCCGAGCTGGTCTGGCAGGACCTGTGAAAGTTGGAGCAGCTGGCTGGGATGAATTTACTGCAGTAGGCCGTGCTGTATTAGTAAAACCAGACTGGGCAGCGTCAGCCACAGCAGGCCAATGTGATGCCAGAGAATGTGGCCTCCGAGAAACAAGCTGACCCTGAGGTTTGTCCAAAGTTGGAAAAGGCAAAGGTACCAACTTGACCTTCCCAGGAGGTGGCAACTCATGTTGGGATGGAGAGGAACATTGTTTTTCAGCACTGTACTCTGATTTCTTGGATTTGAATTGAGTTTCATTAGGACCATTGCCTTCATGTGGGATATCCAGGCAATGTTTGATAGCTGAGGGTAGCTGGGGGCCTTTAGGGTTGCTTGAGTTATTCAGGGTCTGCAAGGAGAAGAGTCCAGTTTTCTTATCACTCTTCTTCCCTAGTGCATGAAAAACCTGCACAGACTGCAGCATGTGCAGGCCAAGGACACTGCGAGGCTTTTTGAAAGCCTCTATGTTCAGTTCAGATGGATTTTTTGTTCTCTTCTTCCTGGGATTTGTTGGGTTTTCTTTTTTCTCGACTTTGTCTCCTGGGTGCTTACTTTCTTCAGCTTCCTGGGAGTTGTTTTCTCTGCACTTCTTGGCCTTTCCCTTCCCACGGTTCTTAGTTTGGCTGACCTTGCTGGATGCAGCCTTCTGAGGTTTTCTGTTAGAAGGCTTGTTCGTGTTCCCAGGAGCCCTGTCTCTGGCTGCAATGTTGCAGATACCCACTTCTTCCCCTATCAGGCACTCTGGATTTGGGGGCTGGATTTTGGCTTCGGGACCACCACTGATAGGCTCAGAGGCTTTATGTTTGTTCCTCTTGGCTTGATCAGAGGGTGTCTTTATGACATTTGACTTTGTGTGAATCTGGTTCACCTTAATGGCCGTGCTTTCCTCGGCTTTGATAACCTCATGATCTTTGGATTGAGCAAGCTCATTCAAGGAATTGAAGAGCTGCGGAGGGTGAATATCTTCTACCATTGTGGTGATGTCTACAAAATCATCAGTAAATACAATGCCGTTTTCAAGTGTCTCTTGGTTCTTGATACTCAAGCTATTCTTTCCCAGATCAATCTTTTCAGAACGAGGTTGTTCCACTTGGCAAAGAGTATCAGTGCAGGCCAATACTTGGTGAATATCAGGGATTTCTAAAGGGAGGAGTGGAGAATCTTGGTTTTCTATTGGGATTTGGTAGGCCTCCAGAGGTTTTGGAAGCTCAATTTTAATATCATCAGGACTCTTGTTCTGTTTTTGTTCCTGACTTGGAGCTGGAGGCAGTGCCAAGGGATTACTAGAACTCTGGATTGTCACTACTAAAGGAATGTGCTCAAGCTGAGGTGGTGGGCTGCACTCAAGTATGTGGATATTTCTGCTACTGCAGGACTTGGGGCATTCTTGAGTTTGTGGTGGACAAAACATTTGGCTTGGTGGTTGCACTTCCAAGGAAGTCTTCATCCCCAGGGAAGTCTCCATCACTACAAAAGAATCAAGAAAGGAGTCAGTTTCTGATAAGATGCTTCCTCTATGGCTAATACAAAAATCATGCACCTTCCAATGATAAGAGAAACATCATTTCTTCTAGCTCTTCTTAAGGATCATGGATAGAGCTAGGGGATAGGAGGCAATTGTTCTGGTTCTTAACAGTGATCAATGTCTCTTTGATTTCTTTGTATTTCCCAGGGCTATTATGAGTCAAAGAAAAAGTGAGTGTGATTTTTAAAATGTTTTATAACCCTAGCATTCTCTTATGGAATTTTTACAAGTCTCTCTGCTCTCCTGAGAGACTAAGAACACTTCACACCATGCAGTAGAAGAGGGAATGGAGCTCTTCTTGATGAAATAGATAAGCAAGGACAGATTCTTAACCTGCTTGCTTTGGACAAAATCTTGAAACAGAAGGTGTAAAACCTTGGTGTAAATTAAGGAAGTGAGGGAAATTTGAACTGTGACTACTATCACAATGAGAGTTCCGACATGTCTTCCAAAAAGACAAAAGCAATAGATTAGGGAGAGGAG
>PVKE010036605.1:0-16312 GCA_004027555.1 Craseonycteris thonglongyai | reverse complement strand
ATGTAAAAAAAAAAAGAAGAGACGGTGTATATACATACATTCGAATATTATTCAGTCATTAAAATAATGAAATTACCATCTGCAACAATCTGGTTGGACCTAGAAGGTGTTGTGCTAAGGGTAATAAGTCAGGCAGACAAAGACAAGTGTCATACAATTTCACTTATATGTGGAGTCTAAAGAACAAAATAAACCAACAAATGAAACAGGAACAGACTCATAGATAGAATATTCTGATGGTTGTCAGATGAAAGGGGTGTAAGAGGTATGGATAAAAAAGGGAAAGAGATTAAGAAGTACAAATTCTTAGTTATAAAATAGTCATGGGAATGTAAAGTTCAGCATGAAGTATAATGTTTATATTATAATAACTAGTACGGTGTCAGGTACCAGATTTATCAGGGTGATGAACTTGTAAGTTATATAAATGTCTCATCTCTATGTTGTATGCCTGAAACTAATATAATACTATATGTAGAATGCAATGAAAAAAGATTTTTAATTGTAAAAACAAAAAGCTGAAATCAATAAACAAACAAAATTATAGACACAGACAAAAATTTACTAGTTACCAGAGAGGAGAGAGTGTGTTAGAAAAGGGTAAATGGGTCAAATATATGGTAATAGATGGAAAACTGACTCTGGATGAACATACAATGCAGTATATACATGATATATTATAGAAATGTACACTTGAAACCTATATATTTTTACTAATCAATGTCACCCCAATAAATTTAATACAGATAAAAATGAGATTATGTTAATATTTGCAAAGTACACTAATAAACTTCTACTTGCATATTTAAAAACAGATATTCACAACAAATCACACACTAATTATAGCTGATATTCATCAAACACTAATATCAGAATTTCACATATAATCTTTCATTTAATTTTGTCCTCTCACCTATGTTATAATGAAGACACCATTTTTATTCAGAATACAGATGAGAAAACTGAGACTTAGAAACTGGAAGTAACATGCATGAGGCCATAAATTTAGAATGATGGAGCCAGGATTTAAAAGTAGAAAACTGATTCCAACATCCTCATTATGTTACATGGGGGAACTATCATGATTTCTGAAGTTTCAGCCAATTATCTGACATACTGTAGATGCCATTTGATTGTGTCATCATATTAATTAGATGCTATAGTATGTATATGATTTGGGGAATGGATCACTTAATAAAGGAAGTTTGTTCTTAGGCTGCTGTTTCTGACCTCTGAGAACTACTTGTTATATTATGTCATGAAGTACGATGTTTTATTACAGAATCCAACTAGCTGAAGTTTGCACGTGTGAAGAGCATCAATGAAATGAAACATCCACAGAAGGGTAACCTTTTTTATTACCTGCTGGGGGAAAAAAAAAATATATATATATATATATATATATATATATATATATATATATATATATATATAATAAATAATTAATTCTTAGTCTTCTTTAAAATACTTGTTTTTTAAACGGAATTATGAATAACTATAGGTACATCATCTATCTTTGAAAAGAGTTCCACACCCAAAAGAAAAAGCTAGCCTCCTCCCAAGAGTAATTGTGATTCAGTTAAGTCCACGGGAACATAATATTGATCCAAAAACACACTTCTCTATTGGGAGTCTTTGAAAGGGATTTAATGAGCCTATTCTCCCTGTATATGGGCTATGCCTTGGGAATAAATTAAGCTCTTTGCAAGCTGAATTAACTCTTTCAAGCCACTTGAGTATTATTTAGTGCACCGAAGCAGTGCCTTGCATATAATCCATCTTAAAATTTATAAATTGTTGAACCTTGAAAATTTTGCCTAGGTGTTCGCTTTGGGATTGTTACTCTTGGTCACAAAAATAGGTGGATGTTTATCAGCTAGAGAATGGTAAGCATAAGCAGAAATATAGTATTTATATACTATAAAGTAATATATAGAGAAAAAGACAGTAAATTGGAAGTCAGGAGAACTGATTCCTAGCTCCATCTCTATTTCCAGATACATTACTTTTGTGAACCTCTTTAATTTTCTTAAATTTAGTTCCAATATTTCTGTGATGTGGTTTAAGTCAGAAAGATCTGGAAGACTATACAATAATTATAAGGAATCTACACATTTCCACAGAAATCAAACATTATCTACAGATGTGACAAATATAACTGGTTACTACTTCATCACTCTGGGTCCAGTCACGAACACAAAGGACATAGCAGATAAGTTAATAGAAAATAATTAATACAGGAAGTAGTTACAAAGAGTTTGAAGGGAAATGCAACCAGACAATGGAAGGCAAGCAAGACTTTAGCAGCAGCATTAGCTAATAATCACACTCCCTCTTGTATAGTCCTAAGGATATTAAAGTAGAAAAATCCTAGAACATGTAAAAAAAATCCTAGAAAGTAGAACATGTTATGTTCTACTTTGCTTGAAAAAAGAGATGGTCTGAGGGTAGGATTTATATTGACTCCTGGGTATTGACAAAGATTGGCACACTGTCAGGGACTTATAGAGGATACAATCGTAGGATTGGTAGAAAAAAAGGTTTATTAGCAATATGTTGGCAGAACTTCTTAAAAAAGATTCGAGAACCTTCAAATATCTCTATCTAATTGGATGGTCACCAGAAGAAGTCCACTGTCGACAGGCTTTTAATCACAGTTACCATCTAATCAATGTTTGCTGTAGTAGAAAGGACAGAGGACACAGTGAGAACCACAAAATCATCCTCTATGGTCCTTCCTAAAAGAACACTGAACTTTTCAGATAGATCCCATTTTCACAAAATTCATGTAATTCACAGTGCTATTTCAATTCCACAGGTAGATCCTGATTGGACTCAGAGAGTTATAGTGAGTGCTACACATTCTCCCCAGTTGGCAGATTATTGCTTCAGAAAGTAAGCTACCAAGGCCATTGTTATTGGTCCAAAAGTGACACATGATCAGTCGAATTAAACAACTTTTTTTTTTCAACATTGCATAACATTTTTCTCTCTTCTTACCTTTCCAAACATTAAAAAGCCGAAATTTTTCTGGAATTCTCTTGTGAACATGATGTAGGTAGCCTAACATTAAAACTGCTATAACAAAGTGGGCAGAATCGAAAGAATTGTAGGGAAATGGCACAAGAGCCCTGATTATAACACATGCAGCATGAATTTCTTAGTCCTTCCATACAAAAGTACCATTAATAAATTTTTTAAAACAGGGCTGGGCAAGAAGTTGATTGCCGTCCATTGGTGGACTGCCAAGCAATTTTGGGGAGACCACCGGAACTAAGAAAAATGTGTTGTAGTGGATACCACATTACACCTAGTGACTTTGTAGCTAAATGTAAAAAAAACACATTTTTCGCATGTACATGTACAGCTGCTAGAGGAGAGAATCTGCTCTTCACAATTGAGGAAACTGTATTTTTGCTTGAACAAGTGAAAATAAACAGCTAGTGGATTGTGACACACGGAGAAAATTATAAGTAGCTCTGGCCCTGGAAGTCTGTCCGGGCCTGATTTAAAATAATAGAAACTGACTGTCTCACAGTTCTGGAGGCCAGAGCCCTGAATCAAGGCACAGCCAGGGCGAGGCTCCCTCAGAGGACACTAGGGAGTGATCAGTTTCAGGCCTCTCCCTTAGCTATTTGTAGCCGCAGGAGTGTCTGGGTTAGTGGATGATTGTCTTCTCCCCATTTCTATTTACATCTCTGTGTGTCTGTCTGTTTCTGTGTCAAAATCTCTCCCTTTTTATAAAGAAACCAATGACACTGGATTTGAACCTACACTAATAATATCATTTTAACTTGATTACATCTATACACTCCCTATTTCCAAATAACATGACATTTTGAGGTACTAGGGGTTAGAACTTCAATTTCTTTTGGAGGAACAAAGTTCAGCTCATAACAATATCTTACCTTTGAATTTTTTATTATTCAAAAAAGCACATGTAATTTTATATTATGAAAGTTGGGGTTTTGAGTTGCTTATAGCCCAGGGTCCTATAATTAATACAAAGTCTATGCAAAGAGTTAAGAAAATGAACTTTTGCTAACCACGACTGAGTTCTAAATCTTCCATAGATAGTGAATTAATACTAAAGTTATATAAGTTTATTAGGAAACTAAGCACTGTTACAGGTAAAGGTGAGCAATATTTGCCATCCTGTAATATGCCTCTTTGGCATATAAACCGTCTTGAGTTGGTTATTCTTTTAGAAATAGCAGGAATTGAAAAATATTTGAAAACCAATCTCTTTTTGTAGGAGATGATTAGATTTATAAGAGACATTTCTATTTGTAATAGTGTCTCCTTCTGTTTAACAGGAAAAAGTGATAAGCGGATCTTTAGAAACTATTATCAATGGAGAATGCCATGGCTTTAATTTACATAACTACCTTATCCTTGTTTGATAGGTCTTTTCTGATAGCCTCTCTGTAACCGGAAGAAGTACAAGTGAATCTCTAGAAACTTATCAGGGGAAGCCGGGATGGCTCAGTGGGTTAAGCGCTCACTTTGCAGCTTCGGAGACTGGGGATCGAATCCCAGCCCCGACCTGTGTGGAACCATATGCTGAACTGGGAGCTCCCCCAGCTCAGTTCTCTCTCTGTCTCTGTATCTCTCTCTCTCTCTCTCTCTGTCAAAAATAAAAGTACGGTATATTAACAAAAAAAAAGAAAGAAACTTATCAATGGAGAAGGCAATGGTTTTAATTTGCATAACTACCTTATCCTTGTTTGGTATGTCTTTTCTTTTTTTTTAAAAATATATTTTTATTGTTTTTGACAGAGAGAGAGAGAAATACAGAGACAGAGACAGAGAGAAGGGGAAGGCTCAGAACAGTCTCCATAGTTGCACATCATTGGTTTTTCCACATAGTTTCATTCCACAGGTGGGTGGGGCTGCACAGGGCAGGAACTGGGCCGGGGTCTCACCCTGGTGAGAACTGAACTGGGGGCACTCCCCAGTTCAGCACATGGGTCCGCACGGGCCGGGGCCGGGATTTGATCCTCGGTCCCTAAGGCTGCAAAGTGAGCACTTAACCCACTGAGCCATCCCGGCTTCCCCTGGTATGTCTTTTCTGACAGCCTCCCATAACAGGCTCTACACCCACTAAAATCTTTTTATTTTTAGCTGGTGCTTGTGTTTTAGGTGGTGGCTTTAGCCATTTAGAAGAGTTCCTGTTTTCCTGGGTATCTCCCATGTGTACTTAAACTTCTGTTTGTTTTTCTCCTGTTAATCTGTCTATAATTACAAGCAGGTCTCAGCCAAGAACATAGAAAGACAAAGGAAAAATGTATTTTCTCCCTAACATAGCTGATTCCATTTGTCCCTGTGTAGGTCTTCCCTTTATCTAGGGCTAAAGACTGCTACAAAGTTTATGTACTCTACTGTTTTTCTGGTTTTTATGTCCGATCCTCGAATGAAGATGGAACAATACAAAGTAATGAAAAAGTAAACATCAATCAAAAAAGGATTTCAGGAAAATAATTGCCCAGTACACACTCCATAGTACAGATGCAATTAGAATTATAAGACTAAGTGCTGGGATGCCAGGGTGGCTCAGTGGGTTGAGTGCTCCCTTTGCAGCCCCAGGGTCTGAGGATCAAATCCTGCCCCAGCCCTTTCAGACCCATATGCTGAACTGGGGTGTGCCCCAGTTCAGTTCTTGCTGGGGCCCATGTGGGAGGACCCTGGCCCAGCTCCTGTTCTGCTCAGCCCTGCGTTCACCTGTGGAATGAAACTATATTGAAAACTAACGATGTACAACTATGGAGATTGTTCTGGGCCCTCCCCATTCTCTCTGTCTCTCTCTCTCTCTGTCAAAAAAAATAAAAATAAAAACAAATCTTTAAAGTCTAAGTGCTGGGCAATGCTATTTAAGAATTAACTCTCATACCAATTGTTTCCTAAGTATCTGGGTGCTATTCACAAGTTGCAAAATATCAATAAAAAACTACAACATAGGGGATGCTGGAATAGTTTAGCAGATTGAGCACTTAACTTGCAACTGTGAGGTCCGGTATTTAATCCCAGCCCAGGCCTGTGCACACCCATATGCTAAACTGTGGTGCAACTGGTAACCCCAGGGATGCAATGGAGATGAAGGTCCTTGCCTCACCTGTGGGAGGTCCCCAGTTTGGTTCCCACCCCACACAGCCCCACATCCACCTGTGTGGAATGAAACCGTGTCACAGCTAATGATGTACAACTATGGAGACTGTTCTGGGCTCTCTTCCTTTCTGTCTCTCTTTGTCTCTCTTTGTTTCTCTTTCATCTTCTCTCAAACAAAATAAATCTTTAAAAAAAAAAAGAAAAAAGGAAATTACAATATAAGACAAAAAATAATTCAGGACCTGAAGAAGTATACCCCTGTTTCATGCCAGTGATATAGATGTAAACTAGCATGACTTTAGTCTGTTTTGCACTGGAAAAGGTAAGTTTATTTTGGGTAATACGTAAGATATTTGCATTTTGTTAGAAGACTATAGTCATGATATTTCAATATATGAGTACGTGTGTAGTGTTAAGAAGAAAGGAGTCAGAATGTATTGAGTATTTGATAGTTTTAGCTACTGAGCATCCCTTCTTTCCTCCTGCTAACAGTATCCCTTTAGCATTCATTGTCCTAAGTGGTTCCCATGAAGCCAAATATCACAGTTTCAGCTATGAACTGGGTAGGAGAATGTGACTAAAGGGTTAGTGTTTGACCAGATATGGGCCAATCAAATTCTTTCCTTTGGAAATCTGAAAATTTACCAGAGACCAAATCTTATGGCAAGTTCTCTGAGGAAGCATTGGAAAGAAGGTCCACACTCTGATAATACTGACACCTCCTGCATGTTCATAGCACCTGGATTTCTCAGGTTCTGGTTGTGCCTCTTTCTTTCAGTTTTGTGAGCTACTCCAGTATCCACCTCATCTTGCTTTTAAAGATAGGAAATTGTTGCTTTTTTTCTGTTGTTTGAAATGAAAGAACTTTAATTGAGACATGACTTAGCACAGTGTCTAGTTCTCTATTTCACAGTAGTTTGGAGTTCCTTTTTCTGTCAGTATCATGATGAAAAGTAAAATATAAATAAATAAGGTAAAATAAGTTTATTTACTTTGAACAAACATGTACATACTCAGTTGAATTTAACACAGTTCTTAGTGGATCAAAGGGAATGAGTGGAGGCAACTCCTTCAGCCTCATTTATTTTGCTAATAGCGTTTTGTATTGTCCCGAAGCAATAAATCCAAATTTAAGATTATTTTAAGGGCCAGTTGAGTCTCATGAATGAGCCAGAACTAGAATAGGGAATTCATTTGGAAATGTTCTTCAAGGGAAACTGGGATGGCTCAGCAGGTTGAGCACTCGCTTTGCAGCCCTGGAGCCCAAGGATCAAGTCACAGCCCTGGCCCATGCGGACCAATATGCTGAACTGGGGTGTGTCCTCAGTTCAGTTCCCTCGGGGTGAGCTTCCCATGTGGGAGGCCCCGGATTTGGCCCCCAGCTTGCTGGGGCATGCCTCCCATATGGGAGGCCCCAGGCCTGATTCCTGCCCTGCACAGCCTCTGCCCACCTGTGTGGAATGAAACAATGTCGAAAATTGTTAATGTATAACTATGGAGACTGCTCTGGATCCTCCCTCTTTCTCTCTTTCTCTCTCTCTTTCTCTCTCTCTGTCAAAAACAATAATATAAATTAAAAAAAAAAACATTTAAAATAAAGAAATGTTCTTCGAGTGCTCACATTCAGCCACCTGCTGACATTCACAATTTCCATGTTGAAAAACGCTCATGGGGCTTTGCGAGGATTTGCATGTCAACATGGGATAAATGTAAGACAAGCATATGAGTTGGACACATACTCCCAGAAGGTGCAGTTACCACTGTGGGCAGCTATCAGGGCATTCCATTATAACAAGCCAGTTGCTTGTACTAATCATTCTCTACATCATATGCAAAGTCACTCAAGGTATAATTTGCTTCTTGGATAGCTCTTCTTAATTGATTACCTCTTATTTGATAGTCCCCTTAATTTATAAAGGTTTTATTCATAGAAGTATGACCTTATTTTTAATTAGAGAGTCTACGTGCTTAAAATTTGAAAAATTATACCCTTATTTTTTCCTGTTTCTTTCTCTAATATTTTAATTATGATTTTAACATTAGA
Organism: Craseonycteris thonglongyai; assembly: GCA_004027555.1. NCBI lineage: Eukaryota > Metazoa > Chordata > Mammalia > Chiroptera > Craseonycteridae > Craseonycteris > Craseonycteris thonglongyai. Next base: position 8,163 of record PVKE010036605.1, on the reverse strand, counting down.
TATGAGAATAAATGAATTACTGTTTCATAAATTATGTGTATTTGTGAGTAACATGAACATAGATATACTTTATCTGTTAATGAATGTAAGATAAGACATTATAAAATTTTAAAAAACCTACAACTCACCTATTAATAATTTTAAAATACAGGTAACATGAAAATTACTTGATAAGATTTACATTAAAGTATACATCATTACAAGATAACTTAGAATAACAGATAAAAAAATCTTAATATCAAAATAAACACATAACTCAAAATATCACTGTATTTAGAAAAAAATAAGCTACTAAGTAAGCCTAAAGTATTGCACAGTTTTACTCCTAATATTAGTGTGGAGTATCAACCAGTTTTGAAGTCTTTATAAATTTCTATAGTAGATGCTTCTTATATTCTATTTGCCTGGTAAATCAAGGAATATGAAGAGGTACCATGACATAATGCTTTTGCTAAAATAGCTATCTCCACCAACAAAAATATCCTAAAATGGCCATTAAATTGATTATTAATACATTTCATTTATGTCCTTAGCTTTCACGTCCCAACTTTGTTTGTTTTATGTTTAATTGAATGTTTACTACTTAAAAGAAAATGAAGAGGAGATGAAAGGATAGAAAGAATGGGGAAGAGAGAAACTTACCTTCTAAATCCAAATTGACTCAGATATTTTCCCATCCCAAAAATAATGGATTATCTTCTGTCTACAACAAGTGTCATTACTGAATTTCTATTTATATATAGGTCAGTTCATGTGTATAAAATTATGAAAACCTTACAGAAATATAATGGATAACTTCAAGTGTTCAATTTGTCCACTAGAGTGCACCATTGTAACCCCATGACAGTAATAAATGTGTTCATGCATTTTTTTAATGTACATAAAAGAGAAATGCAGTGTTCAAAAACAAATTGAAATTCTTAATTGTCACCAACCTCTAAATACATGACAAATTGCATGCAAATCAGATTTAATTTACCTTACAATTTATAGGTTCACAAAAGGCATTTTTAAAAGCCACCTTCAACTATTTGAAAGTTCTTTGTGTGTTTTGGTCATTATCAGCTTACTTATGACATGGTTTATTTTTACTTTTTTTTTAATGGAATGTGAGAATACAAAAAGAAAACAATGGTCACATCTTTAGGTCAGGTGTATGATGTTCACTCAGCGGTATCAGGTTGTCCTTGTGATTTAAACAGGAAAAAGATATTTGCTCTTCAAATTACTCTCCACACTACTCTCCTCTATGACAATGAAAATACATATTAAATTCTATAGCCACAATAGGGAAGGATAATGCATATCTTGCAACAGGAAAGAAGAAAAGAGAAAAATATATAACTGGTCCCGTGAACAAGTAAATCATAGAAATTAGAATGGAAAGGACCTATTATTCAATGAAGACTACAGCTCAGGGGAAAACACAGTTGCACTTATGTTTATTTCAGATTACAATGAGCAGCCTTCACACTGTTCTTCTAACAATAGCTCTGTCTTCCCCTTTCTAACATTACACTCTCCCCATAATTGCCTGTAGTAGCTTTTTGCTCAGCTCGAATGAGATTGCTTTGAAAGCTAAGTTCACACACTAGAGTAATTAACTACATAATCGGTCTAGAGTGAATCTTATATGGTTTTCTATGATACCTTCTTATTCCCTGTCACATCACTTAATAGAAGCTGCCACTAGTTCTAATGCTCAAATCAGGAGATTTAAGAGGCTGATTTATCCAGCCATAGGGGGGCAAGATGAAAGGCCTAGAAATATTATTTTCACATAGGGACCTGAAAATAGTTTGGAGCTGCAGATTAGGTTTTAGAATGAGTATCTTTTTGCTTTGGTAAAGTGAAGGTTTCTTGGGATTGTAATCATCAGCCTGAGTGGGTAGGATTTATACCAATGGTTCTGACAGTGCAATTTTTGGACCAGGAACATCACATCACCTGCCACTTGCTGAAATGCAAACTCCTGGAATAACACCCAGGAATACTGAATCAGAAATGCTAGAAATCAGACCCAGTGAGCTGTGTCTGAACAAGCCCCCAAACCTCCAGGGGATTTTAACGCACACTAGAATTTGAAAACAATGGTTATGCTGTTAAATTATTTTTTGGAAAAAAAAAAAAAAGAATCTCATATAATTTTATAATTATGTGTCAATGTATTTAACTCATCAATAAGAAGAGAGGTGAGATGCTATAACCTACCGTATTCAAAGTAGAATTCAAATAATTACAGATGTCAAGAAAATAATAAATGACGAAAGGAATTTTCAAAATATGTAAGACTACTCTGTCCTCTGGGCAATAATCAATAATAGCATTCCACCAAGGCCAACTCATTGGCTTTTCTATGGACCATTTGTATTATTATTGGTGTGAGATATGACACGAGTGGAGTCATGTTAAAATAGAGCCAGCATAGTCATTTCAGAGAAATGCCCTGCACATCTTGTTTTCTTTATTTTCTAAATTTGACCAAATTGCCAACATTCTAAGAGCCACTTAAAACAAGAATATATTGTTTGTAAAGGTTGATGAAGTTGGACTTTGCCACGGACTAAACTGCTCCCCAAACAATTAAATACAAATCTAGCCTTTTGCCTGATGATCAAATTTCAAGCCAATTTATGAAGTGCAAATCTAACTTTATCTCGTTGAGCACCAATAAACTCTTTTTAAAAAATTTAACTTACCTCATCTTTCTCCTTTTCCCCACTAAACACTCTGATCATGGAATGGACACAATTTAGGCTTAATCCTGAATTTGTGCCACCGACACTCTAATTTCCTGGACCCTAAATAAACACCTTTTGTTCTATTATTGCCTCCTAAATTTTAGATGACCTTTGGTTTTCCACAGCCAGTTTTCTATATCAGAGTTCTAAAGTTGCTATAGTCACTTAGAAACAGGTATCCCAGTCAATATATTTAGTAATTTTTTTTGTTGTTCCTTTCAAAATTTCATTTGTATAATTTTTTCTTGACAATTTAGTCCACACATGCTCCCCTAAAGCTAAGTATGGTTAAATATTGTTCATTTTGGGATTTCTGAGTCATCCTAACTCAAAATGCTAATTTTTATGCCTATCCTTGTCTAAGATCTGTTCCCAACAGACCTCAGTTAGTCACTTAATTCTGAGAGAATGTGGGAATGAGAGATTAAACAATGTCTTCCTTGTAGGTATTCTCTGAGTATTTTATTTTCCTAAGAATAAACATGCCAAAAGAATTGTGGAAACAGAATCTCATGCAATATCCTGAAATTTTAGTGTAGCAGTCGTGGACCCAGAGAAGGATTCATTTAATGTGAACCCTGAGACAAAATTTATCTGCTGAGTTGGACACCCAATGTTCCACAGAAGACCCACGTTTTATAAATAGATCTTAGCTGTCTTTGGCTGACACTGGCTTCTCACAATGAGTACGGTACTGGGAAGAACCTCATACTGAACTCTGGCTTTCCGGCAATGTACCGGTACATTGCTTGTTTACACCATCTAAGTCAACCATGGCAGGAAACCCTGGTTTTATCTTTCTACCAACAGACTGACACCTGCCCTGTCCAATTAGAATCACCTAATTTGGATACTTCAGTTACATAAAATGGACCTGAGAACTTGGCTGAAACTTTGCTATAAAAGGTGGCTTCATCTCAGTAGAACAAAGTTTGGATTTCTACCTGAATCTGTGTCTTCTGGGCTACAGCTCTATTTGCTCAAATAAATACTTTTAAATTATTTATCAGAGTCTAAAATTAATTTTGCTTTACACAAGTGAATTATTTGTAGGTTATCTGCAGGGCAGGGAAATTCTGCTAAATGGGCAACAGGAGGCTCCCATATAAAGGCAATCAGTTGTAACAAATAAAGCAAATGCCCTGATATGCAATTGTATGTAATAAGGTCAAGGTATGAAAATAATTGTGTAAATTCAGCAAAATTCAACTGCTCCACTTCTGTCAAAGTGTTAACCAATTCATACTGACATAGGTACTCAAGTGATAAAACTGAACTTGTCAACTGCAAAGAAAAAAGTATTTCTCATTCTTCCTCTTGAAAATTAATGTCCCTTTTATAATAGTTATCAATACCAAATTGTATTTAATAATGTCTTTAAAGCATCTATTAAAGAGAAAGGAGCAGTCAAGTACAATATAGTTGTGAGGGGGGACAGAAGTTGTTCCCTCGAAATATGACTCTTGGGCCTATGGTTACTTTAGGCTGGTTATTTAAAAAGCCAACAAAAGAGAAGCTCTGAAAATCAAGTATAATAAAAATAACCCTTCTGTAAGAGAAATTTACATGTATAAGAAACATCACTATTTGTAAGACTCTCTCCCTCTCTGCACCAGGAAGAAGGAGGTGACAAAATCTCTAGACACACCCATTAAGGAGAAAGTAGATACATAATTCTGTACAACATCCATACCCTTGTTTACTGTGCCTGAAAACCTCATTTAAGTGGCTCTCTCCCACCCTAGCCCGTATCTTCTTTTTTCTTTAGCTGGAGGTATTATTTAAGTGTGTGCTTGGGCCATTTTGAGAAGTTCCTCATTTTCCTGGGTATCTCTCACAAATACAAAAGACATATGTTATTAAACTTCTGTTTATTTTTCTCCTGTTGTTATTGTTGCTATTATTATTATTATTATTATTATTATAATCATCATCATCATCATCATTATCATTATCATCATTATCATTATTGAGTGAATGTTAACCAAGAACCTACAAAGGTAAAAGAAAAGTTATTCCCCTGTAGTAGAAAAAAAAAAAGCTATGGAAAACAAAACAGACTATTTGGGGATTTATATTGAGACCTATCACTAACTAGTCTGATGAACTTTGACAAATCAATTAACTTCCTCTATTCTTAGTTTTCCTATGTCTGAATTGAGGAGAAGTCTGCACTATGGTAAAATGATGTAAACTCAACAAAACAATGATTAGTTCTAAGAGCAAACAAGTGAATATTATATGCATGTTTAGAGGTAGAAAACATTATTTTTCCTACTACCCTTCTGTGTTCTTCAACTGCGGCCTCTAAATTGGAATAAGAAATTACAAATTAACAAGAGAAAAGCATTCACAGTTATTATATGCAAGTTTTTATCACACTGCAGCCTTTATAAGAAAAGGAAGACTCAAAGAAACAGTTAAACCTAAACTTTTTAATATGAGGCTTAACGAAGAATAGAAACTCATAGAAAATAAGGTGACCAACCATCCTCCTTTAGGGAGGACAGCCTTCCTTTTGGAAGTCCTGTCCTCCCTCGAAAAGTGTCCTCCTAGATGCCCTCCTTTTCGACTTGTGTTCAGTTTTTATCCACAGAACTATTAGACATTAAAACAGACGACAATTGTCTATTTGAACAAATTAGAAAACTGAATATTTATTTAAATTCTGAAAAATTGGTTGAGTGGGAAAATGAACATGTTGAAGTTGATAAAAGATGGGTGGAAATATTCAACCATTTCAAAAATGCACAAAAACCATATGAAAATTTACTTCTTCTAGTCCAATTTACATTGTGCTGCCCTGGCACTAACACAGCAGTTGAAAGGGTATTTTCAATTGCTAATGATTTTTGGACAACTGAAAAATCAAGACTGAATGTTGTTGATACTCTCGCTGCAGCACTTGCTGTAAAATTCAATATGAAAAATAGTTCTTGTATGGATATTTCTAATATTTTGTAAGAAAATGACATATTAACAAAAAATATTCATTCAATAAAAATATTCATATTTAAATAATTAATCATAATACACCTGCATTATCTATTTATTATATTGTAATGCTTTCTGTTTTGTTATTGTTGCAAAGAACAAATTTTTTTATTTGCAATATTTGTTTCTTTAATTAATTTAAGTCTTTCTTTTCATTGGAAAAAAGTTTGGTCATCTTATAGAAAAAGATAACAGGACAAAAGAGTTTGAGCTAAGGGTAGTGAACTGGCAGAAACTTAGCAAAGCCTATTTACTGGGATTCCTATTGGGGTCCCTCTGTTATATCCTGCTTCAGGGGAGAAGTGGGAGGTCAGAATCCTTCTTGTACCTGGCATTTCTCAAATTCCTTTTAGTGTAAAATATTTAATATACCAAGTTTCCATATTTGGGAAAAGCATGTTCTGAACCTCATAACACTTGATTATAAACATATGAAATTTGGCAAATTATGGTATTACAAGCACCAAAACTTATAGGTATTGAAACTGTGGTATGAAAGTATCTGAATAGTATTCCATATTTCTTTTAGTCTAGCAATATCATCCAGTTGAAAGGAAATTAGACTGCTGATATCTATCATAGAGAGCAGCGGTACAAAAACAAACAAAACTCAGAATCTTATGATTCCAGCAATAGTTCTCCATGTGCAAAGCTCAAAGAGGTCTACTATCAACCAATCTTAAGACTTGAACATTTCCTCACAGCTGTTAATAGAGATAATAATAAAAACACACCAACTATGTTCCCTAAATCTTCATAAGTTTTCTTGATGTTTCTTAAGGGATTTTTCTCAGTTTGTAGATGTTCTTCACCGATTTTCACTTAGACCTTTTTCAGTCTTCAATGTCCGAGGGGTTCTGGAGAGTATCCAGCCATGTAATCGTTCTCATTATATTGACAATGGTTGGATTTTTTCCGGACAGCCCTCATATAACTTAAAAGGCAATTTTTTTTTTTACAAGTTTTCTGTGTCTATTGTTCATCTAATCAGAATTAATGTCCTTCATTTCTGCTAATTTTTTAATATTTCAAATTGTTTTTTATTTGATTCTGTCTTGTTGAACAGTGAGCTGTTTAAATATTTATGACTGAATTTCTATTGTGATCCTTTGAGAGGAGGAACCATGCTGTATTATTAACTTTTTACCACTGTGCCTAAGAGAGTATTTGAACCTTAATTAGCTGTACAATAAATACTTGTTGAATTTGAATAATAGATATTCCAAAACCTAGCTAAACTCAAAAATGACAAGAACTATGATAAGATTATAAATCAATAAAGAAAGATGGGGGAGGGACAGGTACACATGTGAGGGGCTTCCTGTTCTCTCATATCTCTGAAGACTAAAAATATATTTATCTATGATATCTGTATTCTTTTTCAGTGAATTTAAGTTCACCTCAGCCAAAGGGCAGTGGTTAATAATATATATATTTTTTTTTAATATGTAACAACATCATTAGTATTTCTACAAGCTTGACTGTGTAAATAAGCTCAGAGTAGGTTTGGTCTCATTATTCCCCAGAATATTCTGCTCTTATAAAAAAAAGAAGTAAGCTTCAAAGACATTAAGCAGTTAGTCCAAAAAAACCACGAGACAAAAAGCTCGATCTGCTATTTCATGGTCTAGGCCCGTGTCCTACATACTGAAGACAAATGCTAAACTGAAATTATAGCTCCACAATTTCCTATCTCCCTCAAACTTAGAGTTGATGCAGTCAATAGCTGACTTGAATTGTAACATTTAATTAAGAACCAGAGAAACCCAACAAGCTATAAATAGATGTTTCCAAATATACACAATAATGTGCCTTTCCTAGAATGCTACACTGTCTCCACACATTTTCAAATGAATTCTTCCGCCTAATATTTATTCTTTTGTGATATAATCTTTTTTTTTTAAGATACTTTGCAGGGACCCCTAAACCCATCATTTCGTTTGCACATATTTATTGCCTGAGAACACAACTCTAATCCAAGGTAACTGGTGCAGAGTTGCTCAGCGACAGTCAATGGAGCCATGGTTGCTTCTGTCATTGGCCACCAGCCCCATAAAATACCATGCAGCTTTGTCATGGTAAGATGGATTTGCTTTTAATGCTTGAAGCCAGAACTCCACTAGATTCCCTACACCCTCCCTCCCCCCCATCTTGGGAGAAGCCCTATTTTATTTGCTTCCACCACTAGACCATTTGATTTTTGTTACAGTCCTCTACTATTTTTCATGACAAATATAATCAAGTTTTTGGTCTGATACATTTGAGTCACAAAGGATCTGAGAGAAAATATCCTTTAACGGAATTTATAGATTGCTACAGTTATGAAGGTGAAATGTAATTAATACCTACTAAAATATGGAAGAGCTGAAAGGTTCAGGGATAAGCCATAGGCTAGGATTAGAATGAGGTTTACCCTTATGTTGAGGTT
>PVKE010036604.1:0-16305 GCA_004027555.1 Craseonycteris thonglongyai | reverse complement strand
CGATTCGTGGTCTTTTGTGGTTCCATACAAATTTGATGATTATTTTATCTATTTCTTGAAAGAATGACTGTGGGATTTTGATGGGAATGGCATTGAATCTGTATATTGCTTTGGGGAGTATGGCCATTTTAACTATGTTAATTCTTCCAATCCATGAACATGGAATGTTTTTCCATTTCTTTGTGTCCTCTTTAATTTTCTATAGACACTTCTGATTGCAGAGAGCCCTGCCTGGCAATCCAATGCAATGTATCTAATTTAAATTCTGTGAATTAGTAATATTAATTCATAACCAATTTTGATTACTTCAATTCCAACTTTCTTTTTTTAAGATTTATTTTTATTGTTTTTGACAGAGAGAGAGATACAGAGACAGAGAGAAGGGGGAGGGCCCAGAACAGTCTCCATAGTTGCACAAAATTCGCTTTTCCACATAGTTTTGTTCCACAGTTGGGCGCGGGGTTACACAGGGCAAGAATTGGGCCAGGGTCTTCACCCCAGTGAGAACTAAATTGGTGACACTCCCCAGTTCAGCATATGGGTCCACGCAGGCCAGGGCCAGGATTCAATCCTCAGTCCCCGAGGCTGCAAAGTGAGCACTTAACTCACTGAGCCATGCCGGCCCGTCCCCCCACCCCCACCACCCAACTTTCTTATACCATGTAAGGCAAGCCTGTTCAACCTGTGGCTCATAGGTCACATGCATCCCAGAACTGCTTTGAATGAGGCCCAACACAAATTAATAAACTTTCTTAAACATTCAGTGATTTTTATGTTTTTACTTTTTTTAAAGCTCATCAGCTATCATTAGTGGTAGTGTATTTTATGTGTTGCCCATGAAAATTCTTCTTCCAATGGGGCCCAGGTAAGCCACAAGGTTGGACACCACTGATATAAAGTAACATATTCATAGGTTATGAGGGTCGGGATATTGACATATTTGAGAAATCATAATTCATACTCTCATAAATAATGATTTTTTAAATATGAAAGAAGAGAGATGCTGAAATAGATCAGAAGGTTGAGCACTTTTCTTGCAACTGTGATGTCTGGGGATCAAATTCATGCCCCAGCCTATGTGAACCCATATACTGAACTGCACTGCACCATAACTGGTAAATACTGGGATGTCAGCAAAGTTTATTGCTTCTCATGTGGGAGGCTCCCCAGGTTCAGTTCCTGATTCACAAGGCCACACACCCATCTGTGTCACAAACTAATGATGTTCAACCATGGAGACTGCTCTGAGCCCTCTTTCTTCTCTCTCTCTTTCTCTACCAAACAAAAATAAATTTATTTTAATCAAAGAAGAGATTATAAACCAATAGAAATAGAAGCAGAGCTTGGGGAAGAAATGAAAAAATAAATAATAAAATTCATGGAGTGTGAATATCAAACCACATTGGAAGCAATGAAGTAATGGAATATACACAACTAGCCGAGCTAAGGGACTAGAAAATGACATGAGAATAAATGTGCTCATTAAGTTAATCAGAGATGGCAGATATATACCACAGAGGAAACACTGCAAACAATTAACATTCTTGAGTTGTTAACAACAACATAAAAGGTCAGCAATAAAATAGTAAAAAACTTCTGAAATAAAATACCTTGTCTACCAACTGAAATGGGATATCATCGCAGGTTTAAAAGTGACACAGAAAGGTCAGCATCTTGACACAGCTAGTAAAACACTGAACTGTAAGAGTTCTATAAACATCCAGGCAGCAAACAGGCTGATTTTCCCTTTCTCCACAATAATGCTCAGCATCAAAAAGGGTACAATGATGGCTATATCATTTTACAAGATATAGTGTGAATCAGGAGTTTGATATTTGAAGAGGTGTAAGAGAGGTTTTTTTTATTTTAAAGTGATGTTTTAAGCCTTACAAGACTTCTCCAGGCTGCTGTCATGAGCTCTTTGGGAAGAGAACAGAAGAGCCAAACAAACAAACTCTACAGTGATGTCCAGATAATTGAAAGTGGATGTGATGAATTACTGAGGAATTACTAGCCAATTACTGATGCTGTGTGATCTTAACATCCACTTAAGTAGCACTGAATCCAAGTAGCTGTGGAAACTGAGATTATATGCAAGAGGACAAACAGTATGCAACTTGACAACTTAAAAAATTAAAACATAAACAAGACACCGGTGGAAAGGTGGGGACATGACAGAAAATGTGGGCACACGATGCAGACATCCTTTAAAACAGAAGTGGGTTCACAGCAACTGTGAGCACAAAGCAGCCAGCGAACATGTATTTGATAGTTTCCCCCAACTTTATAGGAACTGAATGGAGGCTACAGCTGCTCCTCAATATCATTTTCTCCTCTTTCTAGACACCTTTTGCAGGAGAATCAATGCTGAAAGGAGTAAAAGACAGTGAATCCTAATTACTTAAAAGAATAAACTCCTAGCGGTGCTTTATCCAGAAAGCATCTTCCCACCCAAAACCATGGGGACAAACCTGGAGGGTCTTATTCTCTCCACAAACTGAAATAACATGAATGCAGGTAACAAGGAATCTTTCTCAGTTGCAGAGAGGGAAGGCATTAGAGCCCCGGCAGCCCCAGGGGACACTTTAGAGCAGAGGTGTCCAACCTTTTCGCTTCCCTGGGCCACACTGGAAGAAAAAAAATTATCTTGGGATACACATAATATACACTACCAGTAATGATAGCTGATGATCTAAAAAAAAAAAAATAAAGGTCAATAAATATCTCATAATGTTTTAAGAATCTTTACAAATATGTGTTGGGCTTTATTTAAAGGCATCCTGGGCCACATTTGGCCCATGGGCCATGGGTTGTACCGGCTTGTTAAGTGCACAGAGATGAGCACATGTGAGTGTCCTGACAGGTGGCATAAGAGTGAAAGACCAGACAGGACAGCACAATTACTGGTCAGGATGTGAAGGGTGGCCCAAAGGAAGCATTAGATTTGCGGTATGGATTGCAGAAAAATCATCCTTCTTCAGGCTCCTCTGTAAAATCAGGCAAATTGAGGCATGGAGGAGAGTGTTCCAAAACCTTTATCTTATCAAACAGAAATAACTAATATTTCCCAATGCTGCACAGTGGTTGTGATGTACATAACATGGAAAATATGAAACTGTAGCTCCTCTTAGAATGTACACTCTGCTATAGGACAAGTCCCATTGAATCACCACATCACCTGGGTTGTTTCTTCTGCATATCACCATACTGGGGGCCAAAATATGAAAATGTTTCTACTTTTACATAAACTACCTTCTGTGCAATACCACTACTGAATTCATGGGAGCTAAACAATGAGAGGGGAATAATTTTTTTTATTTTAACTCCCACAGGATGATCAAATGCATTCAACAACAAAAAAAACTTGAGAGTGTTCTGAATAATTACCTCCCAGCATAACAATGATTCACCTCCAGGGTCACACAGAATATTTTCCACTGAGCTCATGTTAATTGTAAATACCATTAAAATGCTCAGGATTGTCCTGAACTAGAGAGATGGATACAAATATTTTCAGGAAACACTTGCTTTCTCCCTCTTCTCTCTCAGTAATGTCAAGTCAGCACATGGAAAGAACTCTGGCTAACTTGGCACACATCCAGTAACAAATTGCAGTATAAGGGGTCAGCAGCTGTATGCCTTTGTGTGACATGAAAATATGCCCCACATGGGGGCTGGACTCTGTAGGAGACCTTCTCTGGGCTGGGACAGGGGCATACAGAGCCACATGCCTATGCTCATCCACATCTACTTTTCTGGCAATGGCTTTCAGTCACTGAAATGCAAAAATACACTGATCTAATAATACACAGCAAATGCTAAGCAATGGGCCCTCTCGCCCACACTGACCCTCCATGAGGCCCTTGAAACCTCAAGTACCCTCTATGGTAATGCATTTCTAAAGATGCCACCTGCCAGATTGGTCATATGGTGAGTCAACTGTGGCAGAAGAAAACTAAGAACAGCCTTTTAGCCACCCCAGGGTGGGCCAGTGATGATGAGGAGACATCTGGCTGACAGCACAGGCAAAGCCTGGTAACTCAGGGTCAACTGGCCACTTCCAACCCAGTATACCCTGGGCTCAGTTCACAGCCAGCACTTCAAGGACAAACTTCACAAGTGGACTGATCAAGAGGTGAACATAGACTGCAGCACATTTTTCAAATCCTAGGTATTGTGTTTCTAAGAGAGCCATTCTAGCCTTTTGTAACTATGATGTCAAGGTCAGCAGACAGCCACAGAGTTTTCACTCAACCAAGTAAATAATGCAGCCTGTAAAAGAGCCTCTTCTTTTTCACATGAGTCTTCATCATCCCTGAGCTGGCCTTTGTTTCAGTCAATGCCAATGACAAGTGGTGCCCCAGGATACTCTGCAAGGGAGCATGCTCATTGAGGGGCCAGTAGTGCCAATTTCTTCCAGAGCCAACAGGATATTATCAAAAAACTAGAAAATACACGTGTTCCAATTCATACATTTGAAAAAGAAATAGTTAACTGTGTGTACATCTTGGATGGCAAACAATCATTGTTAAAGTTATAAAGAATTATATGTACAATGTGTCACCCACACTTCAATAATACATGTTTTTCCAAGCTTAAAATCATCATTAGATACACTATGGGCAGATGTATTATAACCACAGTCTTTGAATTGCCATGATAAATAGGTACTGACTCAGTACTTCAGAGACAAAGGAGCTGTGGGAGGAGCATGCCATGTCTCAAAACACAGTACTTGTGGTGGTCTCTTCTACAAGAAGAATGTGCCAGGCCAACTCTGGGTTTAATTTAATAGCCAGGGAAACCCTGTATAACAAACAGCTCCTAAAACAGAAGCACAGAGAGGTTGAGGTAAATTGTGGGTGTGTCAGCAGGTTGAGGTCTTCCAAGAGGTGTCAAGGGACAGCACCTGGGACAGCCACATGTCTGAGATGAGCTCCTAAACTCTTGTCTGAGTAACTGAGACATAATCTAATCTCACTGGAGATGCATGGTTTGTGTGTTCACACCAGTCCTTAGCACCATGCGACAGTCCACAGTGATTTAATAAGACAACTGAATGAGATATTGAACAGAAGAGGAAATGAATGCCAAGGTCTCATTTTATATTTCATAAAAGTCAATGTGGCATCTTACTCATGTATGTTTATTCAGACATCAAATTATCATTATACTTATAAGAAAAACTATGAAAGAGTAAACTCAGTTCAAACAGAAAACATATCTTGGGAAGCACAGAATCAAAATCCTTACAATACAGAAAATGAGTTTACTTAAGTCATATATGCTTAAACCAGGAGACATGTATCTAGAACTTGCCCGAGCATTAATGTACATCTGACTTTTCAGAATGTGGGAGGATGGATGCCAGGACTCTGTGATAGTAAGATATGGGCTTTCATGGAGCCATGGGACTTCACTAGATCAGGCTTTAATAACATGTTTTGGAGGGCTGATGGGGTGGGGGCGTGTATCCAGCTAGCCCTCTCCTGTTCCCACAAGGAACCTAAAGTATAAACCCATTATGCCTTGTCCCTGAGTGGCCAGCTATGGCTGAAGTAGGAGAAAATGCAGGATCCACTTCCTCCTAATACCAGACTTTGCCCCTTGACCCCACCCCACTCAGGTGTACCAAGAGGTGCAAGCCATTCAGCTAAATGTGCCTTTCTACAAAGCAAGCAGGTAAGAAGGCATTCTTTAGTCCATCTCTGAATTTCAGAATGTAGAGACATTTTCAGCTTTCTTCTCAAGTCCATCGCTATGAATTATAAGAAACACTGTTCCCAAAGTAGGTTAAAGGCAGCATGCCCCTTGCCTGATCATCCTGTCTGTGTTTGACCATCTTATTCCTGGTCTGACACACACTTTCCCTGGGGTTGCAGCAGAAACCAAGGGCAAATAAAACTCTCAAGTTTTAAGGGGAAAATATTTTCAAATTAGATAGAGAGAAACCAGAACCTTTTGTTTCTATTTATGTGCCTGTGGACTGCAGGACTCCTTTGACTAGGTCACCCTCAGAGATGGACATCTTCTAAACGGCTCAGGTACCACCTGACTTATTTTTGGAAATCTATTGGAAATTTTCCCTGAAGCCATTTAAAGTGTTGCTGGTTTAGCACTGAGCTGAAACAACACCTTCTTCCCATTTTAAATGAATGATTTGGCTTTACTTTCATTTTTGATGGAATAAGTAGAAAGAAATAGCCAGTGACAGCATTATACAGTTCTCTAGTAGAAGATCTCTTTCCTTCTATGTGTGAGGGGTCCCTTTTGCATATGGGCTCCACAGCCAAGGGAGGAGTCTGAATTTGTTACTGTATATAGATGCTGCCTTTAGGACCCATGTCAAAAAAAAAAAACCCACCTGACTCTACAGGATGTTATTCCATACATGACCCCACAACACCAGTTTCAGTGTCTGCTAGGAGAAGCCTCATGGAACGTGCTGGGGAAAGTATCTGCCACCCACTGAAAGTCAGATTAAATACATTTAAGTGAAAATCACAGTAGTCTCTTTACTCTTGTTTTCATTTTCTTTGGGCAAAGAAGTGTACAGTGATTAAACATTTGCTTTTCTCTATCAGAGATACCCCAGGCCAAGAATCTTGTCAAGGCAGCCAAAACAAAACCAAAAAAAAACAAACAAACCTCACAGGAGGTTAAGCTGACCCAGAGTCCCAGGGTTTTAGTTGACAGGAGTCGAACCCCAGATAAAAAAGAACTGGTCCCTAGGGGAAGTATTCAGTGGCTGTGGTGGCACCATCCTACCCTCACCAGGACTACCATGCAGTCCAACTATGCCAACCCACTCCTCCCCAAGCCCAAACTCCCCTTTCCACAGTATGAGATGTAACTGAATCTCTATCTTAGAACCAACTGCCACTCTTCCAAGATATAAAGCCATTAGAGCAATGTCCTTGCCTAATGGGAAGGGCAGCAGAGGGGGGTTATATTCTGGAAGCCACAACTTCTTGCTGTTCAAGTATGTGCCTGACATTCCTTCAGTATCCATCTCTTGTATGATAGGTACACGGAGGCAAGGCACACCTCACAATTTTGAGAACCTCCCCCAAGGTGGTTCAGGTGTAGCAGCCAGCCCCTGTTGGCCCCACAGAGCTGACACAGCCTTTTTTCTCCAGGCCCAAGAGAGAAACCCAAGACCTTAATATCCAAAGGGAACAAAAGAAAAAGCCAAGGTGATTTGTGCTTCTTAGAAATGAAAAGCACAGTACTCAAAGCATAAAGGGGGGATGAAGAAGTTCTAAAAGATTGTCTTTGAAATGATTCAGGAATTATGTAACAGATATCTAAAGATAGAGTGGAAACACTTGCTTTTGTATTTTTCACATGTACTTAAGTGAGGTCAGTAGAAAAACGTTATGGTGAATCTTCACAGGAGTACAAGTGAAAAAACTGGATATATGGCCAGAGTTGTTCTGCATACTTATTTCTAAAGTGTCTACAACCCAGGACCTTAAAAACTGATTTTTCTACTATTCAGAGTACTTCAGTTATTGAAAATCTGAGCAGTGATGTGGAAGCTCAGATTATCTAAAGCAACTATACAGTGAGGCAAAGTCACCAGGAAGACGCATATTGGAAGAAGTTCTGCTACAAGGCTTCTTGTCTCATTTAGCCTTGCCATTAGGAGTAAATCTGGCACCTTTAAGAAGTGAGGCAGTACTGCTTGAGATGCTCCCCTCCTCTTCCACAAGGTGAAAATGGAAGCATCAGGGTCTCTACAACTCAAATGCTGGCCTCCACCAGTTTCATGTGCCTCAGTAATTACTTTGCCTGGGGGCACTGACCACTCAGGATCCTGACAAGATGATTAAAGCAGTGGGTTCTATGACCACATTAAATGTCAAGGACCTAAAGCACACTGTTGCTGACCCATCGGTTTCACACCCACCAGGCTTTGAAACTGTCATGTTCCTGGCCAGACTTTACTTCTTGTGTGTCATGTGGTATTAAATTCGTTACAGCCCCAAAATAACCACACTAGTGATTTTAACCAATTAGAAGTAGTCATTAATTATTAAATATAAGAGTGTCAGTACTTCTGTCCCTTATTGAATATCCTTTCAATGTGATAGGCTTAAGTAGGTATTCAGACTCTCTTGAGAACATGCTTACTTTTGTTCTCATAATAGTAAGTACTAACAGAACATTCACAAACACAGTAATCATAGCATGCTGCTCACACTTAGTGGAGAAATTCCTCCAAAACTTGGGTGCTATAGGTACAGTGCCAGCTTTTGCACTGTCTCTGCCCTCTTTGGGTGTTGCTTTGGCCTTGGTGGTGGTTGGAGTACACAGATGCTATGTTAAGAAAATGAAAAGCAAGGAGGACCCTGTAGAAGCTGTTAACAGTTCCCCAGGGAAGACTCTCCCTGACACACACTTGATTGGGGAGGGTAATAGAGAAGAAAGAAATCTGGCAAATTATCCTGAAGTCATTAAGGCCTGTAGAGATTTAGGTGACACTGTCCATCTTTTCCTGGACACATAACCTGCTACATCCAATATAATACTTTTAAAAATGTATCAGGTCATGGCTATTACTATCATTTAAAAATGGGAAAGCTGGGATGGCTCAGTGGGTTAAGCGCTCACTTTGCAGCCTCGGGGACCAAGGATCGAATCCCGGCCCGTGTGGACCCATAGGCTGAACTGGGGAGTGCCCCCAGTTCAGTTCTCACTGGGGTGAAGACCCCGGCCCAGTTCCTGCCCTGTGCAGCCCCGCGCCCACCTGTGGAATGAAACTATGTGGAAAAACAAATGATGTACAACTAGGGAGACTGTTCTGGGCCCTCCCCTTTCTCTCTGTCTCTGTATCTCTCTCTCTCTCTCTCTGTCAAAAATAATAAAAATAATAATAATAATAAATTTTTTAAAAGGCAAGGAAGGGCAATAAACATGCAAATGTCATTCATGACTTTCCCTCCAATCCTTGCACAGTGGCAACCAAGCTTCTCTTCGTCTGGCTTTCCTCTGCTCAACCAGCAGCAGCCTCAGGACTTCACCCTCAGTGGCAGGCAGGCATGCTCTCTTCTGCCTTCACCAGCATGCCTTCTCAAGCCTATCCACCGCTGGCTCTGGAGTGCGCGCACTCAAATTCCAGTGAGAGTGCTAGGCCCCCTCCCGCCCCCCACATTCCTGCTTTGTGCCAGCATTTTCATGCTCACCTTTCCGAGTGTCTCTTAGCACCTGCCTGTGGGGGAACAGAAAACACTGCTGATGTCACCTGTCTTGGACCTGCCTGCCTCGCACTGTCTGCATCCCCCTCCCATTTCTCATTCCCTGCTCATGCTTCCTTCCAAAGCACCCCAAACTTTCTTCCACTTGTCTAGTCTAGGCCCAATATCCAAGCCCAGCTCTTTAGCCAGTGTATCCCATCTAATCCAGAGTTAGTTCCTCAGTCCCCTAAACCTGTTCTATAGATTCTTTTTTATTATTATTTATTTATTTGTTTGTTTGTTTATTTATTTATTTATTTATTTTGCCTTCCTCTTAATACTTTTTCATACCGCAACTTTGAATGTTTCTTCTTTCCGATGTCATGGCTGCTGCTGCTCTTTATTCCCTATCACATCTTCCTCTCTGTGTAACTTCACCCCCTATTTCAAATAATAAATTAGATTAGAGATAACACCATCCTCATGTATTTCTTGGCAGTCATTTTTCTCCTGGTTTAGGACACATGTGTAGTTTTAGACATTATATTTGATAAAATTTATTAATTTATTTGATTCCTTAAGCTAATACATAATAAAAACTTTAAAATGCACACTCCTGTAATTTGTAGACATTTGTTTGGATTCATGTAACTGCCAGCAGTCAGGATTCATCACTCAATGGGCTCTCTTATTCTGGCCTTTTCTATAATAGCCATACCCTCTGTTCTGGTACATGGCAGACTCTATGTTCTCCATTGCTGTGGTTTTGCCTTTTTGAGAATATCATATACATGGAATTATACACTATACATCATTTTGAAAATACCTTTATTCATTCAACATTATATCGTTAAAATAAATTCATGTTACATGTGTCTATAGTTTCTTTTATTGTTGGGTACTATCTTGTTATTTGTACCACACTTGATCTCTTTATACATTAAAGGTTATTTGGGTGTTTTCCAGTTTTGGCAATTGTGAGGAAATATTCTATAAACACTTGAATGCAGAGCTTTGTGTAGACAAAAGTTATTAAAACTTTAAAGTGCCATTGCTAGGTCATATGGCAAACTTGTTTTAACTATATGGAAACCTACCAGTTTTCCATTGTCTCCACCATTTCTACAATTACCAACAATATGAGACTTCCACTTGCCTGCGTTTTGCCAAAATTATATACATTCACATTCTCATAGGTGTGTAAAGATATTTTACTGTTGCTTTAATTTTCAATTCTCTAATAAAAAATGTTGAGCAACTTTCCATATCCTTATTGCTACCTATTTTTGTTTTGTTTTTGGTTTTTTGGTTATTGGGTTGTTTTTTTTTGTTTGTTTGTTTGTTTTTTTGTCTTCTTTAGTGAGTGGCTGTTCATATCTTTTGTCCATTTTTAATTGCATTGTTTTATTATCATTGACTTTTAAGGGTTCTTTGCATATTTTTCATAGAAGTCCTGTATATGCTATGTATTTTGCAAATATTTTCTCACAGTGTAATGCTTGTTTTTATATTCTCTTAACAGTGTGCTTTTCAGAGGACAAATCTTTAATTTTAATAGTCTTATAGCAATTTTTTTCTATGAGAAATATTTTGGGTAGTGTATCTGTAATAATAGATTTGTGTATATATATATTTTTCAAGGTGTTATATCTTACATTTAGGTCTGATCCATTTTTATTTAAATTTGTGAAGTATAAGGTCTGTCAGTTTCCTTTTATTTTTGTTTTAATGTAGATGTTGAGAAGTTACATCATTTCTTAGAAAAAACTTGTCCTTTCTCCCATTCAAATTTTGCTCTCTTTCTGTGTCTATTTCTGAAGTTTAATGTACATAAATCTGGTAAAAAAAAATTATATCTAATGTTGGTAAATTGCTTATCATGGTAGAATTTATTAATTTTAATGACTTTTCTAAAGAACCAGTTTTACGTTTGCTCATTTTCTCTATTGTTTTCCTGTTTTCAATTTAATTTATTTCTTCTCTAATTTCTTTTTCTTCTTGTTGCTCCAGGATTGAATAGCTTTTCTTTCTCTAGTATACAAAGATGGAAGCCAAATTTGATATTTTTTCTTCCATTCAGTGCTATAAATTTCTCTACAAACATTGCTTTCATTACATACCCCTAATATTGATGTTATTTCATTTTTCTTTAGTTGAATATATTTCAATAATTCTAGATACTTCTTTTTTGTTCTAAATACATATAGAAATGTATTGTTCATTTTCCAAATAACTTGAGATTTTCATCTACCTTTCTGTTCTTGATTTCTTAGTTAATTCAGATGTGGTATAAGAACATACTTTATGATTTGATTTTGTTTAATCTAATAAGGTATGCTTTTTGGTCCATAATGTGGTCTGTATTGATGAATGTTCCATTTGAGCTAGGGAAGCTTGCATATTATGCTGTTTGGGGATAGAGTTTTCTATAAATGTTACTTAGGTAAATGTGATTGTGTTGTTCAGATCAACTTTGTACGTACTAATTTTCTGCCTACTTGAGCCATCAGTTACAAAATATGGAATGTTGAACTCTCTAATATAAAATAGTGGATTGGTCAATTTTTCTTTTCAGTTTTTTAGTATTTGCCTCACTTTATTCTGATGACCTGTTTTCAGGTAAAAAAAAAATGTTTAAGATTATATTGTCTTCTTGGATAATTGTCCTCTTTATGGTTATGTTGTTTTCTCCACCTTTATTCTTGATCATTCTTTTTGTTCTCATATCTGTTTAGTCTGAAATTAATCAGACTATCTGGTTTTTATGTGATTAGGGACAACAAGGCCAGTCAGAGACTTTAAAATTAATGTAGACCAAATGTAGTTTGATCTTGTTTTGTTTCCAACTATTGTAATATCTTTTAAATGATATGTTTAGACAATTTGCATTCAGCAAAATATTAATATATTTGTGTTAATATCACACATGTTTGTATCTATCGTCTATTCTGAGTGCATGATGTATTTGTTTTCCTCTCTGATTATAATTGAGCATTTGTGTTATTCTATCTTCTCTGTTAAAGTATCAGATATTTCTTTTATGCATTTTCAGTGGCTATTCTAGAATATAAAATATATACTTTTCATTAAATTATGTCCACCTTCAAATGACACTATTTAGCTTCACAGGTAGTACAGACATCTTATATCTGTGTGTTCCCAGTCTCCTCTCCCATTCCTTGTGACATCACTTTCATCCTTTTCAATTTTTTTTATAGGCTATAATCTTCCAATACCTTGTTACTATTATTGCTTTAAGAGTTATATTTTAGATCAATTAGGACAAAATATTTTATTTTATCTCCATTTATTCTTTCTCCAACATGTTTACTTTTTTTATGTAGACCCAATTTTCTGACCTATATCAATGTTTCTTTATTTTGATTAAATCTTTTAACATTTCTTTAAGGACTGGTCTGATAGTAAATTGCCTGAACAAGTCTTTTATTTCTTCTTCACATTTAAAGGATAATTTTGTGAATTATAGAATTCTATATTGCTTTCTTAATACTTAACCCTTTAAGTATCTCACTCTGTCTCTTCTTGCTTACATGATTTCAGCTATTATTCTTGTCCTTTATCTCCTTTCTTTTGTAGGTAACTACCAAAACCAACCCCAGCACTTGGTCTCATTTATTTCAAGTTGTTATCTTTTTAGGTATTTTGAAATTTGAACATGATACACCAAGGTATAGTTTTTTCTTTTATCTTGTTAGTTGTCCTTTAAACTTTGTGGCTGTATGGTTAGGTGTCAGTCATCTAATGTGGAAAGTTATCAGCCATTACTCAATTATTTATTCTACCCTTTTCTTGTTTTCTTTTATTTCAAGTATTTTAATCAAACACATGTTATAATTTTGAAATTATCCCACAGTTCTCTGATGTTCTTTATGTTTACTCTTTTTATTTTGTTTTTGCATTGTACTTTGGGAAGTTTCTATAGACCTATATTCAAGCTCATGATTTGTCCTCACTCATGTCAAGTGTACTGATGAGCCCATCAAACACATTCTTAATCTCTCCTTCTGTGTTTAATTTCTAGCTTGTCCCTTTGTTTTTTAATTAAAATTTCCAACTTGCTGCTCACATTACCCATGTGTTTTTGAAAGTTGTCTACTTTTTATATTAGAGACTATATACATAGGATTCTTAAACATATGCTCATATATAAGTATATATGACTGAATACATAAAAAGAGATGATAGATGACAGATAGATATTAGATAAATAAATCAATAGATAATAGATGACAGATAGATTAGATAGATAGATATATAGATAGATAGATAGATAGATAGATAGATAGATAGATAGATAGATAGATGATAGATAGATAGAGGTAGATAATAAGTGACAAACAGATATTGATTTAGTTCAAGGAATTGTGTTATGCAGTTGTGGGTGACTGGCAAATATGAAACCTTGTATACTTTTTATATTATAGATGATAGATGACAAACAGATAGATGATAAATACATGGATAGATAAATAGATAGTAGATAGATGATAGATAGATAGATAGATAGATAGGTAGATAATAGGTGACAAACTAATATTGATTTAGTTCAAGAAATGGTGTTATGCAGTTGTGGGGGACTGGCAAATATGAAAGGTATAACGTAAAACTTCAGGATGGAAGTCTGGATTTCTGGGTCACAGCTGATTATACAGTCTTGAGACCGAATTTCTTTTTTCCAGTGAAATCTCAGATTTGCTCTTAAGCAATTTTAATTGATTAGAGGGAGCCTGCCTACATTATCAAGGAAAAGATCTTTTATTTAAAGTCAATTGATTGGAGATATTAGCTACATCTACAAAATGCCTTCACAAAAACATATTAGTGTTTAATGCAATAACTGAGTAATGGAGCCCACCTAAGGTGATACATGAAATTGACCACAAAGAGCACTTAACGCATTAATAGTCACTATTTTAATTTTGTGTCTTATAATTACAAAAATCTCTATCATATCTGAGCTTGATTCTACTGCTTAACTTGTATCTTTAGACATTTCTTTATTATGCTTCAGAAGTTTTTGTTGAAACTCACACATATTGTACTGAGTGATGGGAACTGGGGTATGTGGCATGAGAATTGATTTTAATCTGACTAGTATCTGGGCTTTGTTTGAAGTCTGTTAAAGTTGCAGGTTCCAGAAGGTATTGTCTTTTTTTAAGGATATCCCCTTAACTTTGGGTCCTCTAAACACTTTTTCCTCAGAGAGCAATCTGTGTTGTGCAGCTCTTTTATCCTTTGTCCAATGGTGGATGAAAGGCAAAGCTGACCTGAGCTGGACAGGTGGCAGTGCTGAAGATGCCAGATATCTAAGAGCTGGTTGTGAGTTGATGGTGAAACAGACAGCAGGGGCTGGTTGGCCTTGAGCAGAAACCCAGGGGCCATCTTGTCATGTTCTGCAGAGCAGATTTCTTTCTTTGTCTTTCTTGTATTTGGTGCATCAGGTTATGGAAAACCAGTGGAGCCAGAAGAGAGTGCTGAGTGTGAGCACAGAGACAGACTGGAATAGGTGGTGTGAGGAGAGTGAGATGAGACAATGGGAGCTGGCCATGTTTTAAGATTTGGGATGCCTTTGGTGAGATCAGATGGTACGTCAATATCATTGTCACATTGTCACCATGGGGCAAAACACTAAAGCTTAGAATAGACCTGTGTCCAGGAGGGTGATGTTAGGATCCTAAATCAAGAGCAGTATGCTGGGTAGTGTTGCACAGTTACCCTCTTCTAAACCTGATGTTCTATGCTGTGTCCCAAGGTCTCTGCTGTTCATCCAGAGCTAAGAAACAACTTCTGTGTTTGACTTTCTGCCTTTCTCTTGGAAGATGCAATCTCAGCCTTCATTGTGACCCTCTGCCAGGGGTAATGTTGGTGTTTGCTTTTACCATGGCCATTTTTTTTCTGGGACTGGAGGTCTTGGGAGACCACAACTCTGCAAGCCCACAATTATTTGCTGAAGCTGATAAAATACCTGGAAACAGCACATGGTATGTGGCAAGCAAAGGAATGTCATTGACATCAAACAATCATGATGTCACAAAAGGAGGAGTTTTTGGTGCTATGTGCCTTGTGAATTTTCACCAGGTCTCAACAAAGAGAAGGCTATAGATACATAGTTCCATAACAACATATCACTGCTTAAAACTGACCTCCCAGTAAGAACTTCCAAAGCAGATTTAGTTAGATATCGCTTTTCTGTATGAATCCATTCCTTATACTGTAGAGAAGTAAATATACAATGCAGTCTCATGGAACTGTTGTAAGAAATAAAGCATTATAGAAAGAAGAAAACAAGAAGGATGGCCAGGTTTGGGGTAGGTCTTCTCAGATGAAAAGGGAGAGCGCAGTTCTTTTGAGTGGTATCTGTCTGATACATGCTTTATTTTATCCTCAGAGGGCAAGTGAGGGAACAGAAGAACAATTTTATGCTAATAGGACATGACAGTTATATTTAGAAGAGCATTTTTATCAGGTTGGTCTGGGAATATTGTATACGTTAGTGTGGACAAGTATATATATATAATTTCTTTTAGTGTTTTGACACACACACAGAGAAAAAGACAGAGAGACAGAGAAAAGAGGGATTTCCCAGAGAAGTATCCATAGTTGTACATCATCAGATTTTGCCATAGTTTCATTCCACACAGGTTGGTGTAGGCCCACACAGAGTGGGAACTAAGCTAGAGCCTTCAACATGGGACGCACACCCCTGCAAGCCAGGGGAATCCCACATGCAAAGCACACTATGGCAAAAAACAAACTGTGGGCCTCCCACATGGAAACACACCCCAGTTCAACATATGCATGTGCACAGGCTGGAGCTGCAACTCAATCCTTAGACCCTGGGGCTGCAAGGAGATTGCTCCACCCATTGAGACACCCCAGCATCTCCCACTTATATTTTAAACACTGGTAAAATAAACTCCCTCTTAATCATCTCTATTGAGAATGAGTAAATATATGTGTTTATCTTGCACATAGTAATCGGTGATGAAGCATTCAGCTATCCTTTCCTTAGCATAGTAGTCTCAAAAAATTGATGCTATCTACTTTTATTAGAAACTAGCAGACCTACCTGAAGTGTAAAAAGTCCTTTAGACAGTGATTTGTG
>PVKE010036603.1:0-16321 GCA_004027555.1 Craseonycteris thonglongyai | reverse complement strand
AGAGAGACACAGAGAGAGAGAGAGAGAGATGGGAGGGACCAGAGCAGTCTCCATAGTTGACATCAGTTTTCCATATAGTTTCACTCCACAGGTGGGCACAGGGCTGTGCAGGGCCGGAACTGGGCCGGGAGCCTCCTGCATAGGCCCCGGCAAGAACTGAATTGGGGGCACACCCCAGCTCAGCATGTGGGTCCACAAGGGCTGGAGCTGAGATTCGATCCTCAGGCTCCAAGGCTGCAAAGCGAGCGCTTAACCCACTGAGCCATCCCAGCTTCCCCTAGAGTCAACAAACAAAATCATGTCAGACTGTTATCAAAGTTTCTGAACACCTTGCTCTCAATTTCGGCACTTAGCTCACCCAGAAACAGCAGTTGGCCACCTGGTACTAGTCTGTGGGCCTCGCTTTGAACAGCAGTAAGCTCACTGATGCTCCCTGGCATTTAGACATTTGAGCAGGGCAGGTACCTGGTATCTACCTCAAAGGTTCCAGTGATACATGGAGCAGAAGACAGGGCTGCTTCTGGAAACAGCCATTCAGAGACCCAGTGACGTGACTGTCAAACATTATTTACTCTGCAGCTTGGCTGAAAAGAAATCTAGCAAAATAAAGTCAGGCATGTCTACAATCGCTGCAAAACAACAGTCAATCAGAGTCGTGTCGCCTCCAAGTGAGTTCACAGTCAATCTACACCAGCTTTAAAACTGACCCTTAGGGGAGGCTGGGTGGGGGAGATGCTGGCTGTAACGCAGGTGACTTGTAATTTTCTTGTACATTTCACAGGCTGCATGACTTGTCAACACAGAGTTCTTTTCTATTCAGTCCTTCCACCTCCTCAACTCCAAAACAAGAACTTTGAAAACTAGAAAATGACTACAGTGATCCCTCGTTTTTCGCGGTTAATGGGGACCAGAACCTTCTGCGAAAGCTGAAAAACCGCAAAGTAGGATTTGCCCCCAGGAATTTTCTCATTGGTCGATGTCGCACCGGAAACCGATCACGCGCCTTTATGAGAGCCCGTGGTATGTACTCTGAGTCAACTCATTTCTTTCTTTGACATGCAGGGACCCTTCTCTCTCGCGCATCAACATGAAACAACGCTCCTTTCTGCAACGTGGCTGCCGACATGGTTGTATTTTTTCATTTTTATTTTTTGATGAATATTTTGGGGAAACCCGCAAAGCACTGAAGCCGCAGACCATGAAGCGCGAAGTGGCGAGGGAACACTGTATTCTGATAGGGTGCCTAATTCCTTGACATATACCTTAAAGAAAAGAAGAAAAAAAAAAAGGAAAAGAAAAGTAGTACGTTTCAAAGCCCTCAAAATAGAGGAGAAAAGTTCATACAATTCTTTCGACCAAAAATAACACCCATGACTCACACACGTTCACTGTAACAATCCATCAAGCTAACACGCGGGTCCCGCTTATAATTTATCAACTATGCAGAGCGTTTTGTCTCTGTGTTACTGAGAAGGACTCTGTGACCATCAGTTTAGAATAGCAGCACTGTGCAAAGGAAATGTCAGGGGAAAGGTGGCAGAACCTCTGAGGCTAAGAAAGATTTCACAGGCAAGGAAAACAAAACCGAGAGATTATTTCCTCTAAATCTCTGGGGCAGAGGGGGAGCATAAATAGGAAAACAGAGAAAGGCTTAAAAAGAAGCTTCTTTTAAATATTCAGATCTAGTCAGGGCCGACATCAAAGGTTGACATTTTAGCTCTGGTTATTGAAGAACGCTGACTGTAGTGGAATATATTTTAGAATCCATATTATTTCAGTCACTCATTTTGGCTAGAAGTTTACCTATTAAAATCAGGATGGGGGAAAACTGGGATGGCTCAGCGGGTTAAGTGCTCGATTTGAAGCCCTGGGGACCAAGGATCGAATCCCAGTCCCAGCCCATGTGGACCCACATGCTGAGCTGGGGTGTGCCCCCAGTTCAATTTTCATCAGGGCCTATGTGGGAGGCTCCCAGCCCAGTTCCTGCCCTGCGCAGCCCTGTGCCCACCTGTGGAGTGAAACTATATGGCAAACTAATGTCAACTATG
This sequence comes from Craseonycteris thonglongyai, assembly GCA_004027555.1. NCBI lineage: Eukaryota > Metazoa > Chordata > Mammalia > Chiroptera > Craseonycteridae > Craseonycteris > Craseonycteris thonglongyai. Next base: position 14,273 of record PVKE010036603.1, on the reverse strand, counting down.
GAGACTGCTCTGGGCTCTCCCCCTTCTCTCTGTCTCTCTCTGTCTCTGTTTCTCTCTGTCAAAAATCAATAAAATAAATCTTTAAAAAAAAAAATCGGGATGGGAAAGGAAGTGAAAAGAGATTTGATGAAGACATCATCAAATGGGGAGACCCAAGGCTGAAAGCATAATTACGGCTCCCCCTTCAGACCAACATTAACCCCCAATTACAACTGATGTCTACAGAAGCATTTTGCCAAGGCCAGCCCCTGCTGTGGGCCCAGCGCGGGCTCATGGAAATCCTCTCTGCACAGAGATGAAGATTACAAAGCCTGACAGTTGTGAAGGCAGAGACCTGGGACTTGAGAGACCAGTGTGCACCTCACCCCAACACGTCCCCTTTGTGCAGAAATTCTCACTGAGGCAGATGCATCACGTGGGCAAACAAAGCTCTGTTCCCCCCTGTCTTCAAGTCCTACTGCATCCTGACCTCTAGCTCTTGCCTCTGCCACTCTGTTTCAATTCCCTTATAATGCCACACAATAGGTCACAACAGTTCACACTCTAGACTCAATAACCTATAAGAAGTGATGGGAAATCTTAATGAATATACTGTATCACATTTGGCAGTGACAATCACCGTTAAGAACTCCTGTTTTCAACGATCAAGTGAGTAACCAACACTGGGTCTAGAGGAAGGGATTTCAGGATACTGGTTGTAAGGAATATCCCTAATCATTGACGTGGAGAGAAAAGGGTCCACGATATACCACTTTTCCCCCTGATGTAAGGAAAAATGGATATGAGGAGGGTCAGAATATGCCACTTTGGCATAGGACAGTTTTGAGCTGAAGGCAGTTGAAAATCAACGGATGCCATGAGTTCTTCCCTTTTCTGCCTCAAAGCAGGTTATGCATTTCTCTTTGTGACCATGTCCCATCCTCTCAGGTACCAGGAAGAGGAGAGCAACTCATCACCTGAGACAGAGATGGTGCTGTAAACAACCCTCACTACAGACAACCCTTCTCTTTCATCAGTTTCCTTGTATATTTCCTAGTCACTTTCCCATAACTTATTATCCCTTGAACTGCAAACCCCTTTCTTTTGTTAAATGGTATATAAGCTCCAAAGTCTAACCACTTCTTTCAGTTTCATGTCTTTTCTGTGAACTCATGTGCCAGGTAAAATGCTCATTAAATTGTATGCTTTATTCCTCCTGTTAATCTGCCTTATTTATTTTATTTTTTACTTAAATTCATTGAGGAGATTAAAAAAACAAAATGAAAGAAAGTGATGAAATGTTTAAAATTAAGCTTCCAACCTGGCATGAGCCAACATTAAGAAGAGGAGTGACAGGGACAGGCCACCTGTTTTCCCCTGAGTTCTTGAGTAATTCAGACCACAGTGACCAGGAGGGGCAAGGGGCCCCTCAGTCAACCCAAATCTTTGTAAAGTAAGTATTAGATGCACATCATTTCAGTAACCTAGCCAATGAAATGTTACTCTACACCATAAGGTAAATTGGATGTAATACCAGAAAGCCCCGTGACTGACTTCTCAGTTTGCTGACATATCACAACTGGAATTCAAACATAAAAGGGAAAAAAACAAGAGAGAGACAGAGAGACAGGTTCAGTGTTGACCTAGGCATGTCCTCAAGAAGAGTAAGGAAGAAAGCGCATGAGAGAGAAAGTCAAACCAGAGTTAAAAAATGCTGCTCACCTACATGGTGTTAAAAAGTTTGAGACCCTGGTCCCCTTAAACCCACCACCTTCAATCGGGGAAAGTACAAGGTTAAGCAAGAATATGTAAAAAAAAAAAAATTGCTAGATGAAACATCAAGTGCACTTGAGAGGTGTGATTGATAGCAAATTTAATTGCAATTTCTACTCCGCTGCTTTGGTCTATGGCGACTCCTGTGTTAATAGTAATAGAGTGAAAACTTGCTTTGCTGAGCAAGGGCCCCTATTCATAGCAACTGCCAACGTGATGACCCCTGCTACAGCGACAGCTTTCTTATTTACAAAAAACAACCACTGGAGAGCTTATTCCATACATATTTTTTGGCTGTGCAAGGAGCCCTCAGCAGCCTACTCCCACCTCATAATCTCAAAGCACACACTGGCAACGAAAGCATTTCCAGCCCACAGGCACGCTCTTCAATAGGTTTAGGAGGCTGCTATTTAAATAAATGTTTGCTTAATCTTGGTCATTATGATTCTGCATCTGCCACTTAGTGGCTCCCTTAACAGCTCCCAAGTTCTTTAGCTTCACTGAGCCTAAATTTCCTCATCTATAATTTGGAGGGGGGTGGAGGTTGGGGGGTGCTCTCACCTTGCTCACAACACTGTTGCAAGGATTCAAAGGGCTTGTGGCAAGAGGCATTAGTGCTGGGAAGAGAAAGTTACTGTTATGTTTTGGGAGATTTCCCACAGGCTGGACCCTGGATGTCTTCCCAGTTTCCCTGATGTGACAGTAAAATTGTACTGTTTAAAGCATTATGAAAGAAACCTCTCAACGCATTCGAGCCCTCTGAAGGAAGTTTTAGGTTCTGAGCATCAAACCGGGACACAGACACAAAGTTACTGTGATTTGCAGTCACCGGGGACTACACTTACGATTGACCAAGAAGACTCTTCTGCTAAAGTAAAAGGCTCCCTCCCATCCCACAAAGAGCCACTCGATGCTCTGGTTTCTCCAGGGTTGTCATCCTGGTGCATGTCACCGTCTAAATAAGCCACCAATTTTTTTTAAGGAAAGAAAGCAAAGGCTCCCTCCTGGACCAGGAGCCATGCTTCTCATGATGTATCTGCTGGAAGTCAAAACCGGGAAAGACAAAAAGATGTGTCTGACGTTTATTCGGCAGACCCCCTCAGAAATCCCACCTTATAAGCTGATTAATCCAAGATCATTTAAATTCCCCTTTGTCTCCTTTGGAGGAACTGCTTGTTTAGCAAAATAAAAATATCTAAAGGGTTGTTTGAGAGCTTCCTGTAATCTCTCGCTGCAGTACCAAAGAGTTGCTCTGTGTACAGTTCTGCCCGGCATATCAAGAAGAAACTTTCATTTCAAGATCCCACGAGAAGCTATTAGCGCAATCACTATTGTCATGATTTCTTCACAGGTTCTTTCATGGATGATTTGCCATTGGAAATTGAGTTGTTTTAAAAAGAATTCTAAGTTCTAAGAGAAAGCCTTGACAACTATATTTCTAGAACTACAAACGTGAAAGTTCTGGCCTGCCCTCCGAGCAGGGGACAAAACAATTAACAAAAAATAATAAATAAAAATAAAGGCAGGCAAAGATGTATGGCCAGATAGTAGGTAAAAATTCCTAACCCAGTTTCTGGTTCTCCATCACTCCTAAGCAGAGGGCTGTGACTAAAGCACTTAATCTTTGGACTTTTAATTGGATTGGGTTACATAGTGACCATTTTTCCTCTTCATTGTTTTCATAAACATAGAGTATACATCTGAACTCAAATGCTGAACCACAAGTTAGAAGGTCTGGATTCTAGTCCTGCTCTTTTAACATGTTGTGTGACTTTGGACAAGTCACAGGATCTTTCTTGAAATAGCCGATCCATGTTTGCACTCACCATGGAGCACTCATCAAGAACAAGGCAGTGGGCATTATAAGCATTATCATACCAATTCCTCATAAGAACTTTATGACTGGTATGTCTCATATGTTTATTTTTAAAAGAAGGAAATTTATTCTCAGAAAGGTTACACAAGGTCTCCCAGCCAGCAGGTGGAAGGTTTAAATGTGAATCCATGATGCCCACGATGTGCCCTTGAGACTCTAGGGAAGACATCACTTGCCAATGTGACCTCAGAAGAGAGCTGGGAGATTACATCCTGCCGGCTGGCCGGCCGGTCGTACACACACATGTTCTCTACAAAGCACACAGTGCAACAAACATGGGGAATGTGGCATTGTTTCTACTTCTATCTGAGAAGAACCCTCAGTGGATTTAGAGCAGCAGCTCTTAAGTGCAGTCCAAAGAACCCCAAGGATCCACGGCGGGGCTGCAGAGAATCTGAATCTATGAAACTGTCTGCAAATTTTGTGTGGGTGTGTACACATGTGTGCCATTTCTGGAGCAAAGGCCCAGGGCCTTCATGAAATTCTCAAACATATCTTTGATTCACAAGAGTGTATGAACCACTCTTGTTCTTAAGACGGTCTTAGAATGACAAAGAATAATGATGAGAAATGAAACTAAAGCAAGAAGAAAAGTCTAACGAGACGTGTTTCTGAGTTCGAGCTACCGTCACAAAATATTAATACCATAAACCGACTGGCTTCTAAACAACAGACATTTCTCACAGTTCTGGAAATCTGAGATTAGGGTTTCAGTAGGGTTTCAGTCAGGTTTCAGTGGAGGCTGTCTTCCAGGCTGTAGACTTCTCATTATATCCTCACAGGGCAGCGAGAGAGCAGAGCCAAGAAAGCAAGCTCTCCAGTGACTCTTATAAGAAGACTACACCCATTCACGAGAGCTCCGCCCTCATGACTTCACCTAATGCTAACTACCTCCCAGAAACCCCACCTCCTAATATCATCCCATTTCGGGGTAGAGTTTCGACATATGAATTGGGTGGGGGCAGGATGGACACACACCTTCAGTCCATAACTACCGGTAAGTAATCTTAGCTATCTCTTCCTCTCAGTTGAGAAATGAACAGGACTAAAGTCCAGTAAGGAGAGGCCGTAGAGATTCCTTCTGAATCAAGAAATGGAAGCCAGAGGTTCAAGGCTAATGGGCACCGAAACTCTATTCAGCATCTTCTTCTCATCCAATACATGGCTCTCATGACTTCCCTGTCCCATTTGTTAACCTGGCAGCTGGTTCTTATTTCAGTGCCTTCTGCTTACACAAGGCCCGCTAGGTCAGGGTGCATGTTTCTACCCCCTTCCTGTGATGAGTAAGTTATGAAAATAATTGTGCCTCTCCCTTCCAGTACCGGCACGTGTGTGCCAAGGCTGTCTGTTTCTAACTACGTGGAAAGTTTCATTGTAACCAGCAGCTAAATATGGAATGGTGCATTTTCCATCCCACACTAGGTACGTGAAGCAGACATCTGAACACCTCCTACCCCAAACCCAATCACATGCTCAAATAAATAACTGAAGGTACATAAAAGTTTAAAATATATATTTTAAACGGGTAAGAATCTTCATTTTTCCAAATCCTGAAGCTGTTTTCCTCCACTATTTATCAAGGCATGTCTTCCATTGCTAAGCCAGAATTCTCTCCCTTGCCTTGGGCTATACATTTTCTCTCCATACCATCGATTACCACTTAACGTCAGATAGATTTTAATTATTTTATTTATTGTTTGCTCATAGCATCCCTACAAGCATTAACATGGCTGTAGTATTTGCCATGTCAACCAAGACACTTTGCAGAGAGGTGTATATGGAGACGATCCTGGGCAAACTGAAGTTACAGCCACCCTAACTACAACGCAAGTTCCAAAGGTCAGGATTGAAGTTTGACTTTTCCCATCTGAATTAGCACAAGACACCCAATAAATACTTTCTGAGCTATGGTGGTTCTAAGTGTGAGCTCTGGGGACTTGCAGGGGTTCAAATGCTGCCTTCATCACCAATTAATTGTGTCATTTCCCTCGGGTAATGTCCTTGACCTCCATGTGCCTCCGTTTCTTTACTTACCAGATGGCCATGTTAACAATAGCAGCTTTCTAACATGGTTGTGTGAAAATTAAATGAGATCATCCCCAGGTAATGCTTGGGAGAGGGTTTGACACACACCAGAGTGAGCACTCAGAAAAATAATGGCTGCCATTGTTACTCTTTGTCATTCTAAGACTGCCTTAAGAAACAGGCAGAGCAGATTATTACAACACTATGACTGCCCACCACCCCTTCCTCGTGACACCAGGAGAGGCTGCCTTGGATCTACAGGATGCCTGGCCACGCCCAGCTGACCTTGACATGGGCCACTGGCCTGAGCCTGCCCCTAGGGCTTGGGGAGCAGCCTTTATTCCTAGCGATCATGTTGTGGAGTCTGTAGTCCTCATGCAGTTGGCAGCCATGCTTCTCATTCTTCAGAGAAGGCAGGTCCACAGAAGGAGTTACGGCTGACACAAGGCATGCGGGGGGCAGAGGCGGGGGCTGGGGCACCTGGGTCCTGGTGGTCGCTGTTCCTAAGGCCTGGCTGCATTCTGCTTCCCATGGTGGCTGCTCAACCAACCCTCCTGAGGTCCTAATAGCCAGGAAGCTTCTCTTGGCCTGAGATGTTTCAAGCTGCCCAGTGTAACCAAAAAGAGTCCTGATAAGGGCATGCTAATATTTAACTGATTTAAAACAAAAACAAAACAAAAAGAAAAAGGAAATAATGAGGAGGAAAAGAAATACCAAAATGTTTATTGATGTTCCCTCTGTGCCAGGTACTATGCTGACAACTCTGCTTTCATTACCTCCCACACATCTAGTGGGCACCATTTTATGGATAAGAAGGCTGAGACTCAGCCATCCAGAGACCTTCCCAAGACCGTGCAGTGAGCTTGGTGGTTGTCATTGTTGGCTTCCTGACAGTTCTTCCATCCCAGAGACTAATCTAAGCCGATTCATGCCCAGTACTCTCCTGGTGAATGTTAGTAGATCAGGAATGGGAGTAAGTCCTACATTGGCCCAGTCAGACTGGAAGAAGGGACTTAGATTCCATGGCGGGGTCTTTTGTCTCTCCTGCTTAGGGGACCAGCCCTAGAAAAAAGCTTATGCTAAGTTTAAGAGGGAGCTGACATTAAAATTGGCAGAGAGATCAGATAAAATACGGGATGCCCAGTTCAATCTGTACTTCAGATAAACAATGAATAATGTTTTCGCATAAGTATGACCCTAATATTGCATGGCACATGCTTCTATATGGAAAAGTATTGTCTGTCTGAAAGTCAAATTTACATGGGTGTATTTGTATTTGCTAAGTGTGGCACAGTGGAGAGAACCAGTGCATGATGACTGTATAGCATCTGAAGCCTGCACTGCTTCTGAACTTCTGGGTATGGAAGGTCATCAATTCCTTTATTGTTTAAACAGTTCAGAGTTTCTGTCACTTACACCCCAACCTATCCTATCTCATGTAGCAAGTCAGTGGTTCCAACCCAGGCAGGGAGGGTGCAGAGCGCAAGCTCACACCACCATAGGAAGTCCTAAAGGGATAGAAACTCAATGCCATAGTAAAAGCTACAAAGCCAGTGCTTAGGACATTGAACTTGTCTTTTTTTTTTTTTTTTAGAGCTGTAAGAACGCAGCTTGACAGACTTACAGGAATTCATCAGATTTTCCTTAGTCAATGTAAAATTTTTATTATAAAGCCATGGAATGTGAATTCACTTACACTGTAAAACTCCTTCATGAATACTGACAAACTCTGAAATCTTGACAAAGATGATTGCTCATAGCCACCAAAGCCACAAAAACAAAAGCACCTAGCAATTCCAGATTAAGGATCCCGATATTTAAACATTTATGATAAATTTCCATGTAATTTTCTTTAGAAAAAAATCAATTGGCTCCATAAAAAAAAATTGACTTTAGATCAAACCTGAATCATTGTAAAATAGTCCAATAAAACAGTAAGGGACTAGAACCAAATGACTGAATAGGTAACCACAGGATTGAGGTGCTATTTAAGGGTCATGTGTGTGTGCGTACATGTGCACATGTGTGTGCATGTGTGTGTTGGGCATACTGTTTACATAACATCAATTACCATAAGATAATGAACCCAAGGAACTGACATGAGGTGCCAAGTATATGACCAATGAACAAAAACAGGGTGTTGGGTTGGCTGTTGCCATTATGTAGAGACCAAACAATTCTGTATCTTATTCGCAGCTGCCAGTTTTGAAGCCCAGCTCTGGTGCAGGGAACACACAGCATTAACAACACTACCATCCAGGTTTCCAAGCCCACAAACAGCTATAATTCAGAGCATGTCAGTATAGAACAATTGTGAAGTTAAGAAAAGTCCTACCAAAGTCATCTTTGGAAAAATCAAAGATACTTGATGTACAATATTCCTGGATGTAATGTTATGAAAATGTTAACTGTCCCTAAATTAATCTATAAATTTAACAACTCCCAATTAAAATAATGATAGCTATGGGTTTAAAGAGGGGATCAGTAGGATCAGAGGACTTGATAAAATTTTAAAAGCTGAAACAGATGTTAAAAGTACTATAAAGTAAAACCAGAACATTGTGGTACAACCACAGATTATATAGGAAGCTCAATCGAACAGAACAGAAAGTTCAGAAACAGGTCAATGAGGATTTGTTCATTGATAAAATTGGGCATCTAAAATCTGAAGGGAAAAATTGGTTTCATCAATAAAAAATGCTGGCTGTCATTTAAGAGGAAAGAAAATAAATGCTTTGTGGTTTTTGCTGGTAAGATGGCTTTTAAAAGTCTGAAGTGCTAGGTGTCCACTGATAGATGAAATGGATAAAAAAAGATGTAGGATAAACACACATATACATACAGTGGAATAAAAAAGAATGAAGTCTTACCATTTGGAACAACATAACTGGACAGAGAGGGTATTATACTGAGTGAAGTAAGTCAGATAGAGAAAGACAAAGACCAGATGATTTCACTTATATATGGAATCTAAATTAAACAAACAAAACACAACAAAAACAAACTCATAGAAACAGAACAAACTGATGGTTGCCAGAGAGAAGGGGGTTTGGAGGGATGGGTGAAAAAGATGAGGAGGAATAAGAGGTATAAACTTCGAGTTATAAAATAAACCAGTCACGGGGATGTATTCATAGTATACAGCACAGGGAAAACAGTCAATAATATCGTAATAACTTTGCATGATGACAAATGGGTACTAAACGTATTGTGGTGATCATATCCAAAGGTATATAAATGTTAAATCACTACATCGTACACCTAAAACTAATATAATACTTTATGCCAACTATACTAAAGTATAAATAAAATACAAAAATAAATTTTTTCAGTCTGAAGTGGCATAAGCTAAATGACAAAACAATATGAATCCATGGCTCAAGTCCTACAGCCGTGAGACATCTGCTTACGTCTCATGCAAGACGTAAGAAAGAATGAAGTCAACTGGAGTGCTCTTTTCCACCCTGTTGGACTTTACTGGTTTCCGTCACCCCTCATCCCTCCTCAACCCCTCTTTGCCATCAGTATTTATTTCCCTACCTCTCCCTCCCCTCAGAAGCACAAAAGGATTCTGAACAATAAAAGACTTCTCTACACACTACAGGGTTCCCTGATCGCCCTAATTATTGCAAAGCATCGATATAAACAATCTGAGAGTTACCAAAGATCAGAAGTAAGTCTTACCTGTTTCCTCTTTTCAGGAGGAAGAGACGGATCTCCATCCTACAAAGAAACAAATGCTGCATTTTACTTAAGTGGGGGTGGGGTGGAATAGATGTGCTTACATTCAAGGAATCCAACCAAACTACAAACTAAATTCAGACCCTCCGTACCCCTGTCCCTGGCAACCAGTAATGTGCTGAACCAAGTTCAAATACATTTTTTTTTAATTAACTATAAACTGAACCAGAGTTAGTTTGGAAAAAAATCTCTGAGGAATCAATTCCATTTAGGACCAAACCTATATATTTTTTAAAAACTTATGAGAACCAAAACATTTAAAAATAAATGAGCTTGACTTATCAAAATTATTTTTGAGCAAAGCCAAAATTTAAGCAATATTTCATTTGGTTTGAGTTACCAGTAAGTTCCTCTTTTAAATAGTTAGATCCAAAGGAATAGTAGTGGGAACACACACACAGTTTTCTCTCTGGGCAGAACAATTTGGGGGGTCGGATGGGAAAAGGATGTGCTCAAAAGAAAGTTAACTGAGAACTCCAGTCCTAGCAGACTTTTTGTCTGAGAAGAATTCGATTCCTCTGTTTTGTGTGCCATCTGGGAATAAAATATCTCAGATGAGTGACTAAATGCTCAGCGAACTAGTATGCTTCTATCTGAAGCTGTCCACATACAAGTCAACACTGTTTTAACCTGAAGAATCTATCTACTCTATTGCTGCACCAGGACAGTTCAAGGATCCCAGTACCAATGGTTAAAGGTTAGCAACACAGTCAGCACTTACAAAAGATGTGTCAGTGACAAAAATTAAGCAAGAATGCAAAAGAGCACCGTACCATTGGTATCCCCCATTTCAATACTCGTATAATTTAGATCCCTAAAAATCTTGCCAGATGAAAACCTAGAGAAAACCTAAATACCCAGGATAAGAGAAAGGTCATGGAAATTATGAAAATATCCCTATGCAACTGTTCTTAAAAATGAACTAAATTTGCATGCGTGGCTTAGAGAGATGGCCAAATAAACTGTTGAGTGAAAAGAGTAAGTTCTACAACAACAGTGACACTGTGCTGTCCAATAGAACTCTGCAACGATGCAAACCTCCTGATCTAACTGCCCAGCACAGTAGCCACCATGGAAACGTTCCATAGCAACGCAATCCAGTGCTGGCTCCACCAGCCACCTACAGCAGCTGAGCCCATGAAATGTGGTAAGAGGAGAACTGCTTTCAATTCTATGTGATTTCAATTAATTTAAAGTTCAATTTAAATAACCACATGTAGCTATTGTGTTCTGAATTAATGTAGATTTATACTACCAATCTTCTTAAAAATACTCCATATGAATAAATTAATAAGCAAATAGGCACACACAAACACATAGGTATGTGTGTTATTTCATAGGTGCCCCAGCCCGCAATCTGGAAGCATATACACACATGCGCACACATATACATGCATATATATATATATACCTACCTGCTTACATACATGCATACATACATGCGTGCATGCATACACTCATATACATACACCCACAAGCAAGTAAGACAGATGGGGTTGTGGAGGAAATTGGGGAGAACACTATCACTTCTTCATTGTTCCATTCTGGAACGGTTTGAGCGCAATCCTTCTTTGTAAATTTAGAAGTTACAATGCCCTCTTTCTATATGAATGCAGGAACAGGAATGTCGTGGTGACGTAATACGTACGATCAGCTCTCGGTATTTCTTCTTCAGGGACTGGTGGCGTTCTCTTAGCTGATTGGCCATGAGTTTGTACTGGTCCCTTTCCTGCTGGCATGTGTCCAGCTCCTTGGAGAGGATTAACAGGGCTTCCTTTTTACTCTCCAGCTTCCGTTTACACACCAGATACTGCAAAACAGACAAATCCAAGCGACGGATCAGAACGTCAACAGGCCTCCACTGGACAAGCACTGGGTTTAACATACTCCGGAAGGGTGGATTGTGTTTTGTTCTGTTGCCTTTTTTGTTTCCTTTTAGAGACCATATATGCTGAGACTTGTCAGTAACTGACATGTACCTTAAGGCTGCTACAGCCCCTGAGGTATTCCCCTCATGAAAAAACCCAAATCTTGGCTATTCATGAACTTTGGCAAACTGCAACAGATAAAATAGTTTAATTGGCAAATAAGTAAAATAGTGGAATAATTTTTTTTAATTATCTAGCTAAATAAAGAGGTAGCTGGACCCCAATTTTGTTATAAGAAGGATTTATATATCCAGACAAGATTATGTAAAATTTTATAAAATGACATACAAAGGTATTTAATAAAAATGTTGTGTATCCCTAACAATTATCTCTTGGTAGCAAAATTATTTGCATGTTTTATTCTTTATGTTGTGTGTTTTCTAAATTTTCTAGAATAAACCTATATGACTTCTCTAATTAAAAAAATACAAAATAAATGATGAAAAATCATTTCAATGAGCCATAAATCACTGCGATAGATTGCACCTGCCCACGCAACCCACTTTCTCACTTGAGAATTTTTTGTTCACCCATGTGGCCATGACGTGCGCAACTTCTGTGATTCCAATGCAGGTACCCACCACACACACCGCGCAGAGACCAGTGCGATGAGCTAAGTGTCTTAGACTCACATTCAATTATCCCCAAATAGTCTGGTGTACCTTGCTGGAACTCTTCTTCAGAGTTACAGGGTGTCTCCATCCTCCTGCCCCCCACACCCCCACCATCATGAACCACCCTCACCTGCCAATCACCCACCACATGGGCCAGTGTGGACCCCTCGAGGACTTCTGTACTGTTATTGGATATACTGCACCATCTGGTGTTATTCACATATGTGAAATGTGGCACTAAATACCTTTGGAATCTGCCCCGTAAAAGACCAAATTCGGAGCATTCATGAAAACAATTTATAGTTTCATTATACACTCTGGCATGAGCACTTTGTCATTATGGATGCTCGCACAAAGCAGAGAGAATCAGCACTCCCGTACTATTTGAGTCGATGCTCTTTTATGGACAAAAAGCATTACTCATATATAGTGCTTGCTCAGAACTGACTTTGTTAAGTTCAATTTCAAATAAATGAAAGGGGAAAAAGAGTTTTGTGCATTAGAATGATTTTTTTTTTCTTTAAAAAAAAAAAGAAAGGAAGAAAGAAAAAGAAAAAGTAATTGCTTAGCTTCCAAAACAAAGGGGAAAGAAAAGCCATTCCAAGGCGGATTTGAGTTCTAAGAGAGGACACTTCCACCTTGGATGAATCTTATTCCTGGCAGTAATGAGGTTGGAATTCTGCCTTAAAATGTCCTGGATTTAAGACTCTGACATCGTCTTCATGGAGGCAATGGTGATTTCTCAAGAGTAAAATCCCCAACGAGTAAATATCAAAGGAGAGTGGCTCAGAAACCTCAACTGCAATGTCCTAAGGGAGGTATTGAGATTTCACAGGAAGAAAATACCATTTACACACAATTGAACAGATTGCCCGTATGCCTTCAGTTCTTAGCCGCTAATCAGCAGCCTCCCTGTCACTGCTATTAGTATTGGTGGCACCAAGACGGCCACCTTTGTCCCTTTCATTTATCAGACCCTCATCTGAGGCCTCAAAGATAATCAGTGTCTTCCGACTTTGGGGAAGAAAATCCAATCTTGTGGGAACATTGTAAGGTGCAGTCGAAGAGATTAGCTGCAACATCCAGTCTACTACAAAAGAACAGGTAAGGACCTGCACTGACTGGCAAACTGGAAATCCAAGTTCCCTGACCTTGAACTCCAATCAGTTAGGGTCCAAGAGAGAAGCCGTTGCCCTCACAAGGCCTGGTCCCAGCGGGGCCTCAGAAGCTGGAAGGTGCAGTACCAGGCGGCCCTTCCCTTAGGTCTAAGGTGCTGGGCAGGAAATAGGCACAGCGGCCTCTACGAAGAGCCAGTGACCGGGATTAAGGAGCAGGGTCACTGCAATTCAGGTCCCCCCAGTCCTGGAGGGCATGGGTGAGAGAGCAAACGCATTCTGTAATGAAGTTGGAGCCACACCAAGAAAAGTGGGGATAGGGAAGCCGGGATGGCTCAGTGGGTTAAGCACTCACTTTGCAGCCCCAGGGGACCCAGGATTGAATCCTGGCCCCAGCCTGTGAGGACCCATATGCTGAACTGGGGAGTGCCCCCAGTTCAGTTCTCACCGGGGCGAGACCCCGGCCCAGTTCCTGCCCTGTGCAGCCCCGCCCACCTGTGGAATGAAACTATGTGGAAAAACCAGTGATGTGCAACTATGGAGACTGTTCTGGGCTCTCCTCCTTCTCTCTGTCTCTGTATCTCTCTCTCTCTGTCAAAAACAATAAAAATAAATCTTAAAAAAAAAAAAAAGTGTGGTGTAATTCAGAAAACTGCTGCCAGATTATGTTTTCTTCTTCTTACTATGGTCAAGAGCAGTAAATTTCAACTTTTATTTGGTGTCAATTATTGTTATCAGTAGAACACATCTTAGGCTGAAGCCTCATTCCTAAAATAGCTCAAATTGGCACCATCCTGGCTAGAGGCGGGGTGCCTCCCTGATTGTTGCCCCATCCTGGTGTGGCTGCATCAGTATGGAAGTCTCTGGAAAAAACTGCTCTATGTCACCCTGGGGCGCTTGTGAAAATGCGGATTCCTAGGTTATTGTGTTAGTATTACAGTGTTCCCTCGCCACTTCCCGCTTCATGGTTTGTGGCTTCAGTGCGTCGCGGGTTTTCCCAAAATATTCATCAAAAAATAAAAATGGGAGCAAGATGGCGGCATGAGAGGAGAACCCAGACATCTACCTGGGAAGGGACTTACAAACAAAAAGGAACCCACAGGGGAAACCCTGAGAAGCACCCTCAACTGAGAGAACCACACAACGCAGAACAACACACAAAGGTTAGAGGAAAAAGGGGAGAGCGGGAGAGGGAGGGAGAAGGAGCAGTTTGGGGACAGGA
>PVKE010036602.1:0-16307 GCA_004027555.1 Craseonycteris thonglongyai | reverse complement strand
AATTCCCATTTTATTCAGTGTTTTTATCATAAATGGGTGTTGTATCTTGTCGAATGCTTTTTCTGCATCGATTGAGATAATCATGTGGTTTTTATCCTTTGTTTGGTTTATGTGCTGGATTACATTGATTGATTTGCGTATGTTGAACCATCCTTGTGCCCCTGGGATGAATCCCACTTGGTCATGGTGAATAATCTTTATAATGCATTGTTGTATTCTGTTAGCTAAAATTTTATTTAAGATTTTTGCATCAGTGTTCATCAGTGAGATTGACCTATAGTTTTCCTTTTTGGTATTGTCTTTCCCAAGTTTTGGTATTAGGGAGATATTAGCTTCATAGAAAGAATTGGGTAGTACTGCCTCCTCTTGAATTTTCTGGCGTAGTTTGGGGAGGATGAGCATTAGTTCTTCTTTGAATGACTGGTAGAACTCATTGGTAAAACCATCTGGACCAGGCCATTTGCCTTTGGGCAGATTTTGGATAGTTATTTCAAGTTCTGTACTATTGATTGGTCTATTTAGGTTATCCAAATCTTGGTTCAGTTTAGGTAAACTATATGTTTCTAGAAATTTGTTCATTTCCTCTAGATTGTCAAATTTGTTGGCATAGTCTTTCATAATAATCTCTTATGATTGTTTGTATTTCTGCACCATCAGTTGTAATCTCTCCCCTATCATCCCAAATTCTGGAAATATGAGATTTTTCTCTTTGTCCTTTGGTGAGCCTAGCTAGTGTTTTGTCAATTATATTGAGTTTTTCAAAGAACCAGCTCTTTGTGGCTTTAATTTTATCTACAGTTTTTCTGTTCTGAATTTCATTAAGTTCTGCTTTAATTTTTATTAATTCTTTTCTTCTGCTGGCTTTGGGGGACCTCTGTTCTTCTTTTTCTAGCTCTATAAGATGAGATGTGAGGGTATTTACTTGTAGTTTTTCTTGTTTCTTGAGATAGGCCTGTAATAATATAAATTTCCCTCTTAATACTGTTTTCACTGTGTCCCAGAAATTTTGGTACATCGTATTTTGATTGTCATTTGTTTCTACAAATTTTTTAATCTCTTGTTTTATTTCCTCTTTGACCCAGTAACGTTTTAATAGCATGTTGTTCAATCTTCACGTATACGTGGTTCTCTCTGCACTTGATCTTTTGCAATTGATCTCTAGTTTCAACGCTTTGTGGTCTGAGAATACACTTTGTATGATTTGAATGCTCTTAAATTTGTTGAGGTTGGATTTAAGTCCCAGGATATGGTCTATCCTTGAAAATGTTCCATGTGCACTAGAGTAAAATGTATAGCCCTGTGTTGCAGGATGGAATGTCCTATAAATGTCAATTTTGTCCATTTTCTATAATGTATCATTTAAAGCTTCAATTTCCTTCTTTATTTTCTGCTTGGATGATCTGTCCAATGTTGTTAAGGGGGTTTTAGATCCCCTACTATAATTGTATTTTTGTCAAATTCTCCTATTAGATCTGTTAGTAGTTGCTTTATAAATATTGGTACTTCCTGATTGGAGGCATATATATTGATGAGTGTCATGTTTTCTTGGTGTATTGTCCCTTTTATCAAAATGAAATGTCCATTTTTATGTCTTATTATTTTTTTTATCCTGATGTCTTTTTCATCAGAAATCAGTATGGCTACTCCAGCTTTTCTCTGACTGCCATTTGCCTGGAGTATTGTTTTCCATCCCTTTACCCTGAGTCTATGTTTGTCCCTGTGGCTGAAGTATGTCTCTTGTAGGCAGCATATGGTTGGATTTTGTTTTTTAATCCAGTCTGCTACTCTGTGCCTCTTTATTGGTGAATTCAGTCCATTTAAAATCAGGGTGATGATTGATATATGAGGATATCCTGTATCCATTTCTTCTTTCCTTTTAATTTTTTGTTGTCCCAACTTTTCTCCATTTATTTTGATTTCTTGATTCAGGCCGAATAGCATCCTTCAGTATTTCTTGGAGTGCCGGTTTTGAGCTTGAGAATTCCCTCGGCTTCTGTATATCTGAAAAGGCTTTAATTTCTCCTTCATATCTAAAGGTTAATTTTGCTGGATAGTTAATCATGGTTGAAAATTCCTCTTTTAATATTTTGAAGATTGGGCTCCACTCCCTCCTGGCTTGCAGAGTTTCTGCTGAGAAGTCTGGTAACAGCCTGATAGGTTTTCCTTTAAAGTTGTATTTTGTTTTTCCTTGGCAGCCTTGAGAATTCTTTTTTTGTCTTTGGTTTTTGTCATCTTCAGAACAATGTGCCTCAGAGAAGATCTGCTAGTGAGAGCTCCTGTTTTCCTCTTGAATTGGGGGTTCTAGTTCTTTCCACAGGCTAGGAAAATTCTCATTCACTATTTGTTTTAGTAGACTCTGAGAAGATTACATCTCGCTTCCTTCTGGTACCCCTATTATTCTAATATTTTTCTTTCTCATGGAGTCAGAGAGTTCTTGTAGGGCTCTTTCATTTCTCTTGATTCTCATTTCCCTTTCTTCCCTCTGTGACATTTTTATGTTTCTATCTTCGATTTCACTATTTTTTTCTTCCAACTGGTCATCCCTGTGTCCTATGCTGGTCTATTCTATTTTCAGCTCTCCCATGATGCCTTTCATTTCGAAGAGTTCCTTTTGGTTCTGTTCTAACTTCTCAATTTTATTGGTAAAGTACTCATTTTGCTCAGAGAATTTCTTGTTGAAGTCGTTTAACTGTGTCTGGGTACTTTGCCAGCATTTGCTGAGCTCTGAGTGTCTTGAGTATTGTGGCCCTGAATTCTATTTCACTTAGATTTGATTCCAAGTGTGCAAGCTCCTTTTCTAAAAATGTCCATGATCTTCTGAAGGGGCTTCGGATTCTGAGGTGTGCATTGTATTTGATGTGGTTCTATTTGTTTTAGGCATGAATATGTTTTCCCTCTGGGTGTTTGCCTATCTGATGGACTTCTTTGTAGTTTTTCTTATGGGCTCAGTTGTAGGAGGAGGAGTTTTGAGGAGAGGTTTTGGGGAAGCAGTCAGTTTCTGTGTCCTTGGGTTGCTCTTCAGGTTGCTGTCTTAGCTGTTAGAAGGCAGGGTATTGAAGGTATGGGCAGGGGAGGGGGCTTGTGAGTAAGAGCTGGGGTGGGCCTGACACACAATAGCAGTGTCCTCTTTCAGCAGGGTGGGCTGGTGGTTCAGTGGGGGCGGGGCTCTGGGGCTGGAGTCTTTCTCCCCTCTGATTGGCTGGTTTTACTTTAATCGAGTCAGTGAGCTGGGCTGATAGGCCGCAGTGAGGCAGTGGTGCTGGCGGTGCTTGGCAGAGGCTCAGGCTGCAGCTCTACCGGCGGCTCTGCAGGGTCCAAAAGACCACCGGATTCACGCTAAGCACGTCTAATGCAGCCAAGCGTGCTGCCTCCGTGTCCACTCAAGCTGCTGCCCTCACTTTGAGAGCCCTGTCTTCAAAAGGTGTTCCCTCACAGTCAGCTCTAGGAGCTCAGCTGTATCTCCTCTGTAAATCAGGGGTGTCCAGCTGCTGTGGGCTGATGCCCTGCTCTCTCCCCACCCACTGGGAAATGCAGCCGCCCTGCTCCACAGTCCCTGTTCCACCTCAGGCTCCATGATCTGATTAGGGCAATACATGCTGCCCCTTGAGTTCGAATGTTAAATTGTCCACAGTCTTGTGGGGCTTCCACGCTCCTTAGGTCTCCTTCCAGTCCACCCTCGATTTAGCTCCATTTTTGCCCTAGTCCTCCAATCCCCCTTTGTGTTTGCCATCCCCGGGGCATGCTCCGCATCCCTGTCCCCAAATTGCTTCTTCCCCTTTCCTCTCCCGCTCTCCCCATTTTTCTCTATAACATTTGGGTGTTGTTCTGCATTGTGTGGTTCTCCCAGTTGAGAGTGCTTCTCAGGGTTTCCCCTGTGGATTCCGCTTTGTTCATAAGTCCCTTCCCAGGTAGGTATCAGGGTTCTCCCCTCATGCTGCCATCTTTTTTATTCTCCCTATCATATTTTAAAATTTGCTTTTAATCATATTTACATCCCATATTACATATTTATATATAAATTATGATATATGCATATTATCACATCTGTTGTATATAATATATTTACATAGGTATGTATCAATATATGAATAGTATATTTATATGTCAAATTGTTAACTTATGTATTTATTAATATATATTTGTAATTATTAAATAATTTGCTATTTAATTTGACAAATCAATTGATTAACTTACAATTTTAACGTATTTATTTATTTATTTATTTATTTATTTATTTATCTGGCATTAGCACCACACATTAAAAATCTAGGAAGAGAGATGCTGGGATAACTCAACGGCTGAGCACTTTTCTCACAATCATGAGGCCCGGGGTTCAATTCCTAGCCCTAGCCCCTGCAAACCCCATATGCTGAACTGCAGCATAACTGGTAACCACCGGGATTGCTCAGTGGCAAAGGTTCTTGCCTTCCTTGTGGGAGGCCCCCAGTTCAGTTCCCACCCTGTGCAGCCCCACAGCCACCTGTGTGGAATGAATCCATGTTACAACTAATGACATGCAATTGTAGAGAGTGCTCTGGGCCTTCCCACTTCTTTCTCTCTCTCTTTCTCTCTCTCTCTCTCTCTCTCTCTCTCTCTCTCTCTCTCTCTTTCTCTCTCCCCCTCTCTCTCACGTTCTCTCAAAAAACAATAAATCTTTTAAAAAAAAAAGTCTATGAAGAAACCAACCACTACTTTGTAACACTAAAAAATAAGACTATATATATAGCACAATATTAGTTGAAAATTCCAAACACATAAATTCCAAATTCTTTGTTAGAAGAAATAGGTTTATACACACACACACACACACACACACACACACACACACACATAACTACTGTATGTGTCAAGCACTTTGCTAGACTCTTCAAGGAATACATGGTAGTGGTAGAGATGGATATATGAACAAATAATTTTAATATTACAGAATCTTCACAATAAAACATGCCATAGGAGCAGAGGTAATGATTCTGTCAAATATGGGAGGATTTGGAATCTGGATAAAAGTAGAGGAAAAGGGAACATTTGTAGTCTAGAGGTTATACAGAACCCAATAACACAAGGCAGGGAGCACATTGAAAATGGCTTTTGGGGGGGGCATGCCAGGATGGCTCAATGGGTTGAGCACTTGTCTTGTAGCCCTGGGGTCCCAGGATTGTATTCCAGCTCCAGCCCTGGCTGAACTGGGGTATGTCTCCAGTTTAGTTCTTGCAAGGGTGAGCTTCCTATGTCTGAGGCGCCCTGTTCTGCGCCCGCCCCTGGCGTGCTTCCCATATAAGAGGTCCCACAGTGGGAGCATGCCTCCCATGCCAGAGGCCTTCTATTCAGTCCAGCGCCCACCTGTGGAACTAAACTACAACAAAAACTAATATACAGCTATGGAGACTGCTCAGGGTGCCCCCTTTCTCTTTGTCTCTATCTCTGTCAAAAACAATCAAAATAAATATATTTTTTTAATGGCCCTTTTAAAAACATGTTATCTAGGAAGGCGGGAAGGAGAAAATGAAGGAAGGAAATGCTGTATCCACTTACCTTTATATACATTCTACTTTGTGTTATACTTATCTTAATCCTATGCTGTTGATATTATTCTCTCCATTTTTACAGATGAGAAAATATTCACACAGCTTAAATTCTATAATATTTAAAATAAATTACTATAACATGTTTCTTTAATTGATGTGTTCTGTAGTAAATTTTACTTGTTAAAAAGAGTAGAAGTAAGTGTATGAACAATATCTCCCTTCAGTTAAAACTAAAGCAAAAAATCTGAAATGATAAAAATGATTAACAAAACTTCTAAATAGTAAAACATAAAGGAAAGCATAGAAAACATACAGAAAACTATCTAAAAAGATAAAGAACAATAAAAAATGAGCAAAGGACACAATAAATAGTTAATTCAACAAAAAATGAATTTAAATATCTAATTAATAGGTATGTAAAAAAACATTTAAAGGGGCTATTATCAAAGAAATATAAATTAAAATACTGAGAAATTTTATTTTAATCTGCAAGGAGTTGATAGAATGCAATTCTCACACCTATGGCAAGGTCTACTTTGCTGATGTATATTGACCATTCCTGACTGCTTGGTGATCAATCAATCGGTCCTTCCATGTTATTTTCCCTTTACTACAGATCCATCCCAAAATGTACTGGGTTTTGTTGTTGTTGCTTTTTATTCTCCAGGAACTCTTGCTACTATTTCTTGAGGAAAATAAAATCACCCTAGGGTTTCCCAATAGAAAGCTCCTGAGAATTAGAAAAGATGTTATTTTTTAAATGAATGGAAATAAGAAACCACTCTAGATAGAGGCCCACTCAGGAACTGCAATGTAAGAATTTATAGTGATAAGATAAACACACACACACACAAAGCCTGCTTTTCTTAGTCTCATGCTCTGGCTTAACATTTGACTAACTATAATAAATATAAGACCCTCAGAAAGAAAGGACTCACATGTTAGGCAATAGCACATCAAGGAGAATGATGAGCATGTTATTTGGGAGGGTGAAGAAGGATAACATACATCAAATTACATTTTGTTTTTCTAAACCAGAGAAATGGCCAGAAGACTATTTAAACATGAATTTCCAATAATTTATTTCTGCTACTAAAAAATATTTCTCTCCATCATGTATGGATGACTTCATGTGTCATTTCCAATCTAAAAATAGCATGATTGACCTAGATTGCCATAGGCTAAATTTATCTCATACTAAAGTTATTAATCATCAAATATTGCCCACAGAATTTTAGTTTAGTCTGAGTGATTTAATTAATCCACGTCTGTGAACCTTGCCATTTCTAAACTGTTCTTTCTTTTATTAAGAAGTTGTGTAAACAGTAACACAAGATCTGATTTTAGATTTGTTTTTTTCATTTCACTCCATTCATTTTTACAGCCCTGATAACAAGGGATTTTTTTTAATCACACCTGACTACTAAATAACGAATTTTAGTTTTATAAAGACTGATAGGATATTATAATCAATTTTCTAAGATGATTTGGGCTGAATTTAGTTAAGATGACTAAAGTAAGCAGATAATGGGTATTTATCTTTGTTGGAGGAAAATCCTAGGTAGGGAGGCTTTCAGCTGCTGCTGAGAAGTTTTAACTAGGAAGCCTCCAGTCACAACGGACCATTATGTTTCTAATTGCCCCTATTAACAGAAGAAAAAGGAGCGAAAAATTTTCTCTGGAGAATCCTAGGCATCCTGCTGTTTCCAAATAAGCTAAATTGTATTAATCAATACATTTTCTATTTACAAGTTAGGTTTTATCATCAGAAGAACAATAATAAGTCAGACCACAGAGCAAACCAAAGGCAGGTGTTTCTTTATAAGCAAAAGATGAATGTTAAATTATTTTCTAATTAAAAGAGAAAAACCAACAAACCAAATGTGGTCCTAGATGTTTTTTGTTGTGTATTGTTTTGATTAATTGTTGTTACTTGTTTCCCTAAGAGTTCTGGATCTTAAACACCTACTTTATCTGATGAACAACAATCAAAATGTGTTTATATGTTAGTGCTTTTGTCTATTGTATATATTATGGCCTTTTTTTTTTTTTTTTTGGTAAGCTAGGAGTCTGTCAATACAAACAATGTTTCTTACCAGAATACCAATACTTAGCATTGTGTAGTTAAATATTTTGCTACATTCTAAAATATTCTCCTGTATTTCCCAGCATATATCAGGAAGACTTCTCCACTTAGCAGAAGAATTTAACAGATTTTACCAACCTTGAGCATTTTTTGTATGCCATTAGGTTATAAATATATTTGTGTGTGTGTGTGTGTGTGTGTGTGTGTGTGTGTGTGTGTGTGTAGGGTGAAAAATGGGGGAATATTTTTTAGTGAGTTATTTCTCAGTATTACCCAATTATCTGAATTTTTATATTCTAAGATCAGATTAGTTTTATTCTTTAGTGCATCTGTCATTCTCTAATTGTTGTAAATACCTACTTTAGTTATGTGTATTATAAATCTCATATTAAAAATAATCTTTTACTGGTCTACAAGTGACTAGGAAGTACTGCCTATTATTAAGAGAATATAATTTAGCGATTCCGGGATAGCTCAATGAATTGAGCACTTTCTTTGCAACTTCAAGGTCTGGGAATCCAATCCTGACCCCAGCCTGTGCAAACCCATATGCTGAATTGTGGTGCAACTGGTAAGCACCAAATCCCAGAAGCAAAGGTTCTTGCCTACCATGTGGGAGGTCCCTAGTTTGGTTCCCGCCCCATGAAACCCCACATCCACCTATGCGAAATGAAACCATGTTACAACTAATGATGTACAATTTTGGAAACTTCTCTGGGCCTTGCCCCCCACCCCTCACCCCGTCTCTCTCTCTCTATCTCTCTTTTACCTTCTCTCAAACAATATAATAAATCTTTAAAAAGAGAGAGAGAGAATATGATTTAGGACAATGAGAAAAAAGTAAGTCCATTGTCAATGAAAAATTGCACCAGAGTTAAATGTTGCTAAACAGGCAAGGAAGACTTTATATTCAAGACTATTGCAATAAGGTTGACAGATTGAACTCAGCTCTCTTGAAACAAAAAGCAGGGGAATTTTTAAATTCTGGACTAAGCTAATGAAAAATACTGGAGAACTGTGGGGATAGAGGAAGGAGATAGTTTGGTCAAATTAATTAGGCTATATATGTTTGCTAATTAACGCTTATCAAAGTTAAGTTCCTACCCTCCCACAGAGTGGTATCTTTCTTAATGATTACATTTCAAAAGATGGCTCTCAGGTTCTTGAGCAAGATATTCCTGGGTTGTGGAAAACATATATCTCAAACAGCCAGAGAAAGAATTTACAGTTACAAGTGACTAAAATCAATTCTCTAAGAAAAAGAAGGTAAGGGGCCCATAGTCAGGAAGAAACCCTTCTAAAATTTAGTCAAGCTGAGGGGAGTGTCAAGACCGCCTCAGTCACCATGATATTACAAAAGTTCCAAATAATCAAACAAGAGATGATAACCTAACAGTTTCAAAGATTTCCTAGGCAGTAAATGTCATGAGGCACAGTTAACACTGAAAGTAAACTCGGGTTCAGGTGTGCAACTTTAATAGGCATCCTCAAACCAAGGAATGAAACCAGCAGCAATGCATCAAGTCATTTCAGGGGTTCTTCTCATAATACCTGAGTCAACACTGCCATGTCAGTTTCTGACTTATTTTTGATCGTGGGTTACTAAATTCAATTTGTCATTCCTTTGAAGTCTTCTACCTGACTATAGTATGTAAATAGCAAATTTCTATTTTTTCTCTCTCTCTCTCTTTCTCACTCTCTCTCTCACATACACACACTTCAGCTTTATGGAGGATTTAAGCCTCCCTTTTTTTTCTCTTTAATATTCAATTAGACCCTTACATTCTCAACAATGTTTAATTTTTAGTTTATGATGCTACCCAATATTGTCACCAAAGGTAATTAATAACCCCAGTTCTCTATGTAAATTAGAAATAAAAGAGAAAAGAAAAAATATATCCCCTATGCTTATTTTCGAAGGCTTCTTAATATTTGGAGACTTAACTGGAACTGAACCAAACAGTTTCTTGGTAGGAGATAGAAATGTGACCATTGTCAGTTTCTTTTACACAGAAGTGAGGTTATGTGATAGGTGAAACTAGAGTTCTTATCTTATTGATTTTTATATCTCAACCTTGGAAGTTGGTAAATGTTCAAAACAATTTTAGTCTTGTTCCAGGGTCTGAGCCCTAACCAAAGCTTCTGTGAGCTCCTGCAGGATTATATTCTTAAGATCAGGTTTAGCTCTAGGCTCTGGTTCACCGGAGTCTTGATCTCACTCATATTTCATTTTCCATTGCTCTTCCCTCCAGGTCAACCCAAACAGATGTGGAACTCAACCCTTATTCTTTGACCTTAGAAATCTCTCAAAGAAGAGTTAACAGGCAATAAATTAAACAGAATTTATTGATGGTTTGGGCAATGCTAGACTGCGGGGGGGTTGTTTATGAAGAAATTTAAAATATAGTATTAAACATTGTTATTTATACAGTTACTTTGGAGACACTGGTGCCAATGTGTTTTCCTAGGCTCAATTCTCCTTTGCCTCTTTTTTTTTTTTTTTAAGATTTATTTATTGTTTTTGACAGAGGGAGAGAGAGAGATACAGAGTCAGAGACAGAGAGAAGGGGGAGGGCCCAGAACAGTCTCCATAGTTGCACATTATTGGTTTTTCCGCATAGTTTTATTCCACAGGTGGGCGCGGGGCTGCACAGGGCAGGAACTGGGCCGGGGTCTCACCCTGGTGAGAACTGAACTGGGGGCACTCCCCAGTTCAGCATATGGGTCCACACGGGCCAGGCCGGGATTCGATTCTCAGTCCCCGGGGCTGCAAAGTAAGCGCCTAACCCACTGAGCCATTCCGGCTTCCCCTTCTCTTCTTTTCCCTTTATTAATTTTATCTGCATTCCTTGTGCAAAACAGTTTAGATTTCCCTTTTTTTCATGGTCTTCTTTCAAACAAAGTAAAGCTTCTGAAGACCTTTTTTTTTCAACCAAGCAGAACTATCAAGCTATTTTCCTGAATATAAACATTCTTATGAAAAAGCTTTTGCTATTAAAATAATAACCATTTTTATCTCTCTCCACCATTTTATAGTCTCTCCATCATTTTATAGTCTAGAGTTATCAAGATCTGATATGTCATGCTCAATATGCTCAAGGCTCACATCAAATTAATTGTACCTAAAAGTTGAATTGCTAAGCAGGAAACTAAGGGAAAATATTTGTCATTTATTTACTGAGCTAATCAAGATACATAATTAATAGAGCTCTCTCTTTCTGGGCTAAGAACAGAGACTTAACCCTATGTTCTTTTCTTTCTGGGATTCTGTAGCCATTATCCTGTCAGATATCACATGACTTTTCACTTCAACATAGTTTCATGACCTTTTATATTTCTCATATTCATTTATTCATTCACTCACTCATTCATTTAATGAGATCATTTACTTTGTATCAACATAACATGACCTCAAGTAGAGCTTAAACCAAGTAAACCTGAAAATTAATAGTAAAATTTCATATGGTACAAAATGCTCATAAAATACAGTAGGGTATTAGATGCAGTAAAGGGAAGATGGTAGCTCTTTCAGATAGCATGGTCAAGCCCTCTGGGGGCATGTGATAGTTGAGGAGTCTTGAATGATGAGGAACCAACTAGGAAACTATGTAAGGAAGAATATTCATATACTAAGTAAAGAAAGGGGCATTGGTGAAGCCCTAAAGTGGGCCTTGACTTGAAACATTTAGGGAACACCAAAGGAAACACAAAACAAAACAGTATGGCTAGACTAAAGAGAATACAGAGAAGAGTCATAGAACATGAATCCAGAGAGGTTGACACGAATGGAATGGCAGGTCCTCATATAGAGTTTAATTTTTTCTAAATCATACTGGAGGGTATTTTTTATATATGATGTGATTCTATCTGACTTATTCTTTTCTTAAATCACTTTGCTGTGTGGAGATTATATTATATTGGTTATTTTAAAATTTATCTTGAAGAGTCATCTTAAAACTATTGAGTGCTCTCCAAATTGTCTTCAAGGCTAATTTATTAGCCTAAAAGTTTCTTGAGTGTGTACTATGTTCTTGACATTGACCAAGACCTGGAGATTCAACAGTGACAAGGATGTGTTTCCAGCACCCAAGAACATACAGCCTTATAGAAAACAGTTTTGTTTTGTTTTCTACTGACAGTTAATATTGCCCACATTCTTTTTACTCTTATGTCAATATGACCTTCTACAAATAACCTTTTTTCTGAATCTTAAGTAATACCTATTTTTAATCCTATATTATATTTTTCCATGCATTTTATACAAAAATAAATGTTTAAAAATGTATTTGCATTTTCATCACATTGTTGGAATTTGTTTTTATTTCATGCTAAGTTTTCCAAGTGTTTGTTTGTTTGTTTGTTTAAGTAGAAAAACTGAATCCATAGCAGGGAATTGAAAATAAAACCACCTTTATAGAACTTTTTCTCTTTAGAGTGGTATTCCAAGTTAATTCAAGGTTGGGAATATATTAATTAAACTAGGAAAATATTTGTAAAGCTAGATCACAAAACAGAGTTACTATGTTGGGTCATTTCTGTCCCCTCCCCATACTGAGCTTCAAAGACACAGAGTACAAATTGCCGCACAGGCTGTCAATCAAATACTTGATTACTTCAGTATGCTTCCTGACCTTGAGAAATAGAACTAGGAAAATGAGGGAATTCTTTGAACAGAACACTAGGAAAGACTCAAAAAACAAAACAAACAAACAAAAAGAACCCTCATGAAATCACTAATTTTCTGTGGAGGCTGAATTTCAGTAAGCATGAAGCTGGGCCTTTCTCTGCATTTGCCTTCCTTCCCTTTGTCCCTTCTCTTTTCATTGGATTTTTCTCAGTCTATTTATCTCATAATTTCTTACGCCCTCTATTTTATCTGTACATTTTTTGTTTGTTTTTCCCTTGTATTTTTTTCTGTCATGCAAGAGACACACACATTAAGTCACTAAAGGACCTGGTCTGTGAAAAACCTACTTTGAAGTTGGAGGAAAAGGCAAGGCTGCTTTTTGAACATTCCTTTCCTTTGGGGCAAAAATGTTGCTTAATAATTTATTCTTCTCCTTCAAAAGAACTAGCATGTTGACCATAGAACATTTTGGAAACAATTGTATATTGTGTTTTACAAATCCAGCTTCACTGTAGATTATATGCTGGTTAACGGAAATGCCTTAGACCTTCTCTCACCTTTGTGAAAAGAACCCTGATTGATGATAAAGTGTGGTTATAGAAAGCCTTCAGATTTCATAAGGAGTATATACTCTTTTTGCTCTTAAAACAGTATGTATCAAGCATTTATTTTAGGCAAAGCCTAAAATCTTCAATCTTCACTGTCTAATAGTAAAGAAAGATGAGAAAATCAACTATTATACTATAAAAAATAAGGACTGTAATATTTGAAGAAGGAGTTATAGAAGAATAGCCGTGACTACCTCACTAAGAATGATGGTCTAGAATTACTCCTTGAAGGTCTTTGCGGTTCGATATTGTGAAGGACAAACACCAATGTGTCCATCAGGTTCCAGGTGTTACTTTCCTCTGATTCATATCTGGCTCTCCTGACTCCAGACCGACAGCTGCCCAAGGCCCATCTCTAGATGTCTGTCTGTGGACATGCATAGGGAGGACAGCTTTCCACACACTCCTCTTCCAGGTCACCTACCTGGTCCCATCCCAGCAGGTGGATATGACCAGCTCCGAGATGCCCCTTGCCAACTCTGGATTATCCATGCACACCAGGGCTGTTCAGTGATTCTTCTCTGACATCCAGTGCCCACTTCCACACTGTTATTTCTCCAGCTTCTCCCACAATTGTGTAAAATATAGTTCTTATAATAAATCCTTTATTCTAAATAAGAAGAAGAATGATGGTCAGGAGACACAAGAGGAGTAGCACTTAGCTGAGGCATAGAGACAGATAGAATTTAGCTATTTAGCTGCAAAAGGGAAATGAGAAGCTGGTTCTAGACAGAAGAAATGGATGTGCAAAAGGCAAGAGTGAAAGACTGTGGTAAAGTCTGACCATGAAAGGTTTATGTAGGGAAGGAGAGGCAATTGGAAAAATGTGATCATGGCCAGCCCTGTGTGCCACTTTAAGGGGTTTAATTTACTTGAAAGCAAAGGGAAAGGCACAAAAGAGTTTCTAGTAGGGTGAATGGATGAATGGATTTGCACTTGTTAAATAGTTACTCTTGTGTCAGGAAATAGGGTGGATTGGAATGGAGAAGGTATAATAGAGGCAAAGAGAATAATTAGAAAACCATTGCAAAACTCCAGTTAACTGATGAGATTTGGGTCATAGTCATAGCAGTGAAAGGGAGGAGAATTATTTGATTGATGGTTAAGGGGTATAATACAGGACTTCTTGAATAATAGAAGAGGGAGGAAGAAATTGATGGTGGCCATGAGGTACTCATCTGGTAGCTGCAAAGCTAATCACTGACAGAACAAGTCATTGGAAAGCCTGTTGGAAGAAAGACTATGATTCAGTCTCAACCTTGTTGAGATTGGGGTGCTGGTTATAAAGCTAAAAAATCAATGAAAGCAGTAACGAACATGGTTCTCATAAGCATATGTAGTCAAAAAACTATAGTGACTTCTGAAAGCTTTACTCTTTTCCTCTATAGATATTTTTATTTAAAAAAAACCAACATTTATTTACTACCACATCCCCCAATTCAATCTAACTTCTGAAGAAATGCCACACTTACAGGCATGATATTTACATGTTCCACAAACACTTTGTTATGAATCCACTTACAGAAGGGGTCCCCAACCCCAGGCCACAGACAGGCACTGGTGCGTGGCTTGTTAGGGACCAGGCCACACAGCCTGACAAGAGCAGCGGGTGCTTGAGGGAAGCTTCATCTGTATTTACAGCCGCTCCCCATCACTCACATTACTGCCTGAGCTCCACCTCCTGTCAGATCAGCAGGGGCATTAGATTCTCATAGGAGCCCGAGCCCTATTGTGAACTCTGCATGTGAGGGACCTGGTTTGTTCGCTTATGAGAATCTAATGCCTGATAATCTGAGGTGGAGCTGAAATGGTGATGCTAGCACCGGGGAGTGGCTACATGATTAACATTAGCAGAGAGGTTTGACTGCACAGAGACTGTAATAAATCAACTGTTTGCAGACTCTTATCAAAACCCTATCAGTGAGTGGCGAGTGACAATGAAGTTGCATCTGGTGGCAGGCTTTAAGTCAGAATCTGACACTTATTTTAGTTTGCCCATGGCCCGCCCATGATTTTATTTGCCACTTCCATCTGCACCTCTTTCCCACACTGTGCACTTATCTCAGATGGGACCATCTGGTTGTAGGGAAACAAGCTCGGAGTTCCAACTGATTCTGCATGATGGTGACTTGTATAATTATTTCATTATATATTACAGTGTAATAATAATAGAAATAAAGTGCACAATAAATGTCATGCACTTGAATTATCCTGAAACCATTCCTCCATCCACTGTAGAAAAATTGTCTTCTAAAAAACCAGTACCTGATGCCAAAAAGTTGAGGACCACTGCGCTAGGTTACATACATACTTGCAGATATTTTGTTTTACTCTGTTTTATTGCTTACTCAAAGTCATACATGTATTACTGCAAACAGAGTAGTAAAGCAAGAATGGAACAGCAATTATCTTACTAGTCACCAAATTTGTCAATTCTTTTTCAGCATTTCTCACTTTTGTCCTTTCTTCACTCTACCCATCATCATTGTCCCAAGACAGGATCCTAGTCATGTTGGGGGATACCTGTATTAGAGTTCTTAAGTACAAACAACAGAAACTGATTCTGTTTAATTTATGCAGAAAATTAAGTTATTGAAAGGCTGTTGAGTAGCTTACAGAATTACAAGGAAGGCACAAACAAACAAAAAACAAGCTTGGGAAATAAGAAAAAAACAAAGGGAGTTTCATAGCCAGAACTTCAGCCAGGGTTATCCCACAAGAACAGGCCAAGGAAGACACTGCTCTCT
The DNA here is from genome assembly GCA_004027555.1 of Craseonycteris thonglongyai. Taxonomy (NCBI): domain Eukaryota; kingdom Metazoa; phylum Chordata; class Mammalia; order Chiroptera; family Craseonycteridae; genus Craseonycteris; species Craseonycteris thonglongyai. The sequence continues at coordinate 714 of PVKE010036602.1, read as the reverse complement.
TGGACCAAACCACCACGGCTGCCCCCGAAACAGCTCTGGCAGTCTCTTCCATCAATGGAATAAATTCCTCATTGTTGCTATTTCTTTGCATCACTAACTCCAGATTCACAATCTCAGGTGGTTGTGTCTGACTGCTGAAACCTGGGCTGGAAGCAGGTCAATGCCCTCATTTCCATGTTTCCAGGGAAGGCAAGCAACTGAGCTTTTCAACTTCTGTAGTTGGATATAACTACCTCCTACTAAGACTCATGCTGTGGAGAATTCTCCAAATATTGGAAAGAGGGTCCAAATCAGTGTAGCCACAGGATTGCAGGTGTGCACCTGAATAACCAGCTTTTATTCATTCATTTTTCTATTTTATTCTAAGTGCTCTTCTGAGCATGTGCTATGTGCTCATGGTGCAGATCTCAAGACTGCAAGTACCTGATTAAGGCTTTTCTAAGTCATATCCTTTAGGTTGTTCCTCTTCTTTGACACTACAATAATTTCCTATGACATAAGACTCTTCAATCTAGTATTCAAAAACATTCCATCAATAGATCTACATTACATATACAGCCTTTTCTCATATTATTTTCTTTTTTTTAATTTTTTTTATTGTTTTTGACAGAGAGAGACACAGACAGAGACAGAGAGAGAACTGAACTGGGGGAACTCCCCAGTTCAGCACATGGGTCCACACGGGCCAGGGCCGGGATTCGATCCTCGGTCCCC
>PVKE010036601.1:0-16301 GCA_004027555.1 Craseonycteris thonglongyai | reverse complement strand
AAAGTTGGGTCTGGAAATTTATTTTCTTCATGAGCCTATATCTCGAAAACTTAATAAGTGATTTAAAAAATAAAAAATAGTTTTGAACATATATTTTACTTATCTACCCATACCTCGCTGGAATGCACCTTATACTGAAACACAGTGTATAAACATAGTATGCATCTCACACCCCTTCTTCCCCCTTAGACTACGCCTATGACAACAAGTCGATCACGACACACTTTTAAGATAAAAAGTAGATCTTATATACAGAAAAGTTGGCCACCCCTGCTATAGAAGATCCTCATATATAAGTCATCACCCTAAATGTAAATGGACTAAACTCACCAATAAAAAGACAGAGTAGCAGACTGGATTAAAGAACAAAAAACAACCTTATGCTGCCTACAAGTGATATACCTCAGCCACAAGGACAAACACAGACTCAAAAGGGCAGAAAAAAACACTCCAAGCAAATGGCATCCAGAAAAAAACAGGTGTGACCATACTTATATCTGATGAAGCAGACTTCAGGATCAAAAAGATAATAAGAGACAAAGATGGACATTTTATAATGATAAAGGGGACAATACAACAAGAAGATATGACTCATTAATATATATGCCCCCAACCAAGAAGCACCAAAGTTTACAAAGCAACTACTAATAGATCTAAAAGGAGAAACTGGGAAAGCCGGGATGGCTCAGCAGGTTAAGCGCTCGCTTTGAAGCCCTGAGTACCGAGGATCAAATCCCGGCTCTGGGCCAGGCAGACCCACATGCTGAACTGGGGTGTGCTTCCCAAATGCAGTGAGGCCCCCAGTTCAGTTAAAAAAAAAAAATTAAATAAATAAATAAATAAATAAATAAATGGAGAAACTGACAAAAACACAAGTATAGTAGAGAATCTAAACACCTCCTTAACAGCCATGGGACAGATCATCCAAACAGAAAATACATAAGGGAATATTAGCTTTAAATGATACATTATAGCAATTGGACATAGTTGACATTTACAGGATACTTCATCTCACAACACATGACTATACATTCTTTTCTGGTACATGAGGAACATGTTCAAGGATAGACCATATGCTGGGACACAAAGCTAGCCTTAGCAAATTTAAGAAGATTGAAATCATAGCAAGTGTATTCTCTGATCACAAAGCTTTGAAATGAGAGAAACAAACAAACAAACAAAAAGAACAAAGACATATTTTTTAACTACTTCAAAGATACGGTAGCATTTGTATTACTAATGGCATTAGAAAGAGCAAAGGAGAACAAGACAAATTAGTGTACAAATCACTGATTTGTTTGCAAACGGGTGTTACATACTATACAGGTGAATTCAAAGCCTGAGCAAATTGTTTGAATACAGTTTGATTGTGCGGTCATAGCTTCCAATAATATTTAGTTTTAATTATTTCAAACTCTTCACCCTGTTTTGTTTTCATTGCATAGCTGTCAATGAGATAAAACTTCATAGTACCAAGCCTGAAATACATTGCTAGCTTGTTTAGCATATTCCCAGTGATGGACACTCTTCAATATAACTAAGTGGATTATGTTGCATTTTGACAGTGACAAGAGTTACAGAACAGAACAAAATGGAAAAGGCAATAGGCAATATTAGGAAGGTTGAAATTTCTGATGATGAAAGTCACTTGAGAAGGTGACTTTCAAATAAAAACCCATAGATAATGAAGTTGATCAATTTTTACATTTGGAAAATTTTTAGTTTAAGCTTAGGCTTCAGTTGACTGTCCCACTTCATCTGGCCTCTGGGTGCTTCCTCTTCTGCGGTAGCTGCCAGGCACTTTAGAAAACTCTCAGTGGGCTCTGGGCCAGGCAAACATGGATCAGACCTGATTCTGTCCTCCAGTTGTTTACAAGGAGGAAATACAGGGATCAGGTCATTGTAATGTAAGGAGGGATAGGGGAGACTGAGAAGAGCTTAAATCAGAGTTCTGTTTATCACCAAGAGTAGGGAAGAGCCAGAAATGCACTTCATACTATAGAGTACTAAAATCTAGACTAATGGAGGGAATCACTGCATAAATTATATAAATTAACCACTATGCTGTACACCTGAAACTAATGTTAAATTAATATTAAATGTCAACTTTACTGAAAATTTTTAAATAAAATATTAAAAAGGATAGCAGACCAAAAAATTAAAAAACATAAAAAAATAAAATAAAAAATAATTAAAAACATTTTCTCTGCAAAAGACCCTGTTAAGATAATGAAAAGACTAATTATAGACTGGGAAATAATATTTGTAAATAACATCTGATAAGGGACTTATATCTAGAATAGGCAAAGAATTCTTTTAAAAACTGAATTTAAAAAACAATCTAATTAAAAATTGGGCAAAAGGCATGATCAGACATGCTACCAAGCAAGGTATACAAATGACAATAATCACATGAAAAGTTGTTCAATATTATTAGATACTAGGGAAATACAAATTAAAACAACAGTATCATCCATATATCAGAATGGCAAAAATAATCACAACACCAAATGCTAGCAAGAATGCAAAGACACTGGATTACTTGTTCATTGCTGGTTGGGACTATAACAAGGTAGAGCCAGTCAGAAAAATAGTTTGGCAGTTTATTCTTTTTTATTTATTTATTTATTTATTTATTTATTTATTTATTTTTGACAGAGAGAGACAGACAGAGAGAGAGAGAGAGAGAGAGAGAGAGAGAGAGAGAGAGATACAGAGACAGAGAGAGAACTGAACTGGGGGAGCTCCCAGTTCAGCATACGGTTCCGCACGGGCCGGGGCCAGGATTCGATCCCCGGTCCCCGGCGCTGCAAAGTGAGCGCTTAACCCACTGAGCCACCCCGGCTTCCCCTGGCAGTTTATTCTAAAACTGAAAATTCAGTTTCTGTATAACTTAGCAATTATACTCTTGGGCACTTATCACTAAGATATAAAACCTATGTTCATGCAGAAACCTGTATACAAATGTGTGGTGCAATTTCATTTGTATTATTATAGCTAAAACCAGGAAACAACCCAGATGCCTTTCAATGGGTCAAAGCTTAAATAAAGAATGGTACATAAAAAGTAGGAATACTACTCAGCCATAATAAATGATGAAATACAATTATTTGTGACAACATGGATGGACCTAGAGATCATCTTATTAAGCAAAATAAGCCAGACTGAAAGAATCAGGAAACATATGACCTCACTTATAGGTGGAATATAAAACTGAAAGTAACAAAGACACAGAGACCTATGGACTCAATAGCTGGATGATTGACTGAGGGAAGGAGAGGAGGTGGGAGGGAGAGTGAGAGGGGAGGTGGGAGAGGGCACCAGCATTATGGACACACTCAATAGTTTGGTGGTTACCTGGAGAGAGGGGAGGAGGAGGGAGGGAGAGTTGGAGGGGAGGTGGAAGTGGACACCGGATTTATGGTGATGAAATGGGAGCTGATTCTGGGTGGTGGGCACATAATGTGATGCATGTGTGATGTGATGTGGACTTGTACATCCGGAAACTGTCTAATTGTTACCAATCCATGTCACCTCAATAAATTTAACAATTAAACAAAAAAGTAGCAATACATACTAGAATAGATTTAAATGTAATTAAATTGAGTGGTAAAAGCAATTTCTAAAGTTTAGATACTGTAAAATTTTATTTGTATAACATTTTTGAATTAATGAGGTAATTGAAGTGTAGAATATGTTAGGGATTATTAAGGGTTAGGGACTATGCAGAGGAAGGAAATGGGCATAGCTATAAAGTGGTAGCATGAGGAAACCTTGTGACAGAACAGCTCTGAATCTTGTGATCATAGTTACATGGAACTACTCATGTGATATAATTTCACAGAAACACACACAGACACAAGAGTATTATATAACTGGTGGAATCTGAATAAAGTCTTTGGATTATACCAATGTCAGTTTCCTGATTTTAATATTGTATTATATTTATGTACCATGTTAACCTTAAGGGGAAACTTCAAGAGATGTGTTTGGGACCTCCCTATAAATTCCTTTATTTTTTGTGAAATTATAATTCCTTCAACATAAAAAACTGAAAAGTTGTATTTGAAAAATGTTGAAATAATTTTGCCTCTGTGCAGAACAAACAGATTAAGTGATGTCAACATTATCTTTAAACTTGTATGTATGCATTAAGAAGTAAGGATAAGACCTAACCCATTTCTAAACCTAAAGGTAACTGGAACAATCAAGAGCTAAAGAAGAGGGGATGCCAGGATGGCCTGGCAGGTTGAGCGCTCATCTTGCAGACCCGGGGTCCGAGGATGGTATCTTGGCCCCAGCCCATGCAGACCCATAAGCAGACCTGGGTGTGCCCCTAGTATGGTTCTTTCTGGGGTGAGCTTCCCATGTAGGGGTCCCCCATCTGTGTTCCTGCCCTGAGCAGCTCTGAGCCCACCTGTGGAATGAAACTACGTAGAAAACTAATGATGTGCAACTATGGAGACTGCTATGGGCCCTCCCCCTTCTCTCTGTCTCCCTCTCTCTCTGCGTCAAAAACAAAAACAAACAAACAAACAAAAAAACTAAACAAAGATAGAATTTCATAATCCTTACATAGGTTGTACTTTATAGCTACAGTAAATATTAACAAGTAGAAGGGGGAGCTACATGAATAAATAGTGCAGAAATTATATTCAAAATATTTAACAACTTTTATTGTTGGGGCATCAACCAGAATGTATGGCAGCCATAAACTACTCAGAATTTGGTACTAGTGCACAATAGTATATGAAATACTTTAGATTAATTTTATTATTTTCTCCACAAAAGATTTATATTTCTAAAATGTTGGTATTTCTTAGTACTGTTGAGCTGAAAATACTGAAAAGGATGCTATTAGCATTGGATAAAGCATACCTCAAGAGCTGCTTAGTAAATTATGACTAATAATTGCCAGTTAGTGAAACAGCAACTAATTGCTTCTATTAAGATATTAAAATTTCCTTATTTTTTTACAAAAATACCCAAAATATTAGTATAGAAACAAAATAATATTCTAATTTGTTTGTATATAATATTTAAACATAGGAGATTAATATGAGCATATAAATAAATCTTTTCAATTTTAAAGTTTTAGTACTTGAATAGTTAATATTTTGGGGCTATTTAAATGAACTCTTTCAAGTGAAAAAATGTTAAGGTGCTTCACAAACATAATCTTAGCAAGTTTATTAGATTAAGAAACAAATATTTAAAGGTGAAAATAATCTGGCCATATTTAATATAAGTATTAAGAGAATGGATTATCAATGCAATATAATTATCAACACAAACTGTTGAGAAAACAGGACAAAGTCCCTATTTAAAGGGAAATAAACGATGCAATCCATAAATAGAATCTGAATTACAAAAAGTACGCATTGCAAATCTGTGTGAGTTCTATACAACTCACTTAAGAAATGACCTAAAACTAACTACTGTTCTCTATTATTGTAGAAATGCAAACTCTTTTTCTTGGAAAAAAAATCATTTAATAAATACTAAAATGCATAGGTCATGCTATCTGTGTTTCTGTTGATTTTGGATTAAAAAAATAAAAGAGAGATTAAGTAATAGCTCAAAGCCTTAGCTAAGGTCAGTTGAAATGCACTAGGTAAATGTAGGTATGTGGGTGAAGATCATGTGATTGTTTTTCTGTAGTAATGTGAGAAAACTTACTTATAATTCAGAGATACAGAATACAGAAAGCAAGACATATAGTTGGCACAGGTGTAATTATAACTTGGTGAAAATTTACATCCGGTTTCATAGAATGAAGTGGGAAAAACTCCAATCTATTCATATTAAGCTGTGATTAGCTAGCTGGATAATTTTATCCTACATGACTTGTACTTTTCCATCTCTCTAAGACACCCTCTGGTAATTTAAGGCTCCTAGGACAGGCCAACTGTTATGAATTTCTTCCTCTTTGACTTCTATGAGGTTAACCTGTCGGCTAAGAGCATATCAGAAGGAAGGAAGAACAATATTTAGAGCTTATGGTATAACAAGCTCTGTCCTTCTTATAGATGAAACTAAATCTGCATGAAATAAATATTATCCCCATTTTACACGTAAGGATATTTATGAGCCCAGAAATTAAGTACCTTACCCAAGAACCCACAGATTTGGATTTGGAATACAGTTTTTCCCAACAAGTTCCTCTCTTGAATACATATATATTATTGTGGTCCTACGGAGTTAACCGCATTTCAACTTTAAGAAAAGAATGGCCCCAACAGGCTTGAATCAATTTTGATATTAACCCTAAGTTAGTGATTTTTGTGGAACATGTCGGCACTGGGATGTCTGTGATTGGAATTGTCTCAGCCAAACCCCACGGTACTCCTTGTGAGGCTTGGGGACAAATATAATGGTGCTTTATACACAGTTCAACAAAACTTGCATCCAAATTATTTAATAGTTAACTGCAATTTTATGACAGTTTGTAAAAGACTATATTGGCTTGCTAAACACCACTCCCCCAAATACTAACATTAGAATTTAGTAGTAGGTGGAGATGTTTTACTGCCATGTAGACTGGTGCTAAAATTCCAAAATGGCACAGAGCTATGACAAATACATAGAATACAATTATTACAGTGCCTTCAACCACACTGCGAGAGAAGAAAATGTGTTTTTCTGTTCAGTAGCAGTGTTATACTTCAAAAAAAAAATTACTTTAACGTGAATAGAAGAAGTGGTTGTTTAATAAGTATTTGTACTGAGCCGTCTGTGTTCCCCTTCCCCCTTGGTAGCAATGAGAAAACATCTGCTAGTTTTTTTCCCTAGCCTAAGAATAATTTAAATTGGTTGATACCTCTTTGTCTCTCTTTCACTTGTTTCTCTCTCTCTCTTTTTTTTAAGGTTTATTTTTATTGTTTTTGACAGAGAGAGAGAGAGAGAGAGAGAGAGAGAGAGAGAGAGAGAGAAAGAGAGAGAGAGAAAGAGATATAGAGACAAAGGGAAGGGGTTGGGGGGTGGGGGGCAGAATAGTCTCCGTAATTGCACACCATTGGTTTTTCCACATAATTTCACTCCACAGGTGGGCGGGGCTGCACAGGGCAGGAACTGGGCCAGGGTCTCACCTGGGTGAGAACTGAACTGGGGGCACTCCCCAGTTTTCAGCATATGGGTCCACATGGGCCGGGGCCAGGATTTGATCCTCAGTCCCTGGGGCTGCAAAGTGAGCGCTTAACCCACTGAACCATCCAGGCTTCCCCTGTTTTTCTCTTATTATAGTTAAGCAAGGAATTAACTTTAATCCCCTATGTAAAGAGATCTGAAGAAGAATACATTTCAGACCCAATCTTCATACACAAACATACATATGTACATTCATAAAAGTAGGTACATATATAAACATCATGGACTTCAATCTTGAGGGGTTACATATAAATTATAATATTAATAAAAATTGATGGTAGGCAACCCAGTAAGATCTAAAATGTGCAATTTAAAAATTATTGTACTAAAATTTCTGTTCCAGGTAGGATGGAGTGAGCAGGTTTTATAACCCATAATGCATAGAAAAATCTAGGTAAAATTTTAAAAGTAAGCAGTTTAAGGAAATCCAAGAACTACTGGAACAACAAGTATAGGCAGTGAAGATTCTGAAGAGAAAAGAACCCTGGTGAGATGAAGGGAAAATGTGCAGCTGATTTTGTTGATTCTGGGCTCTGGAAAGAATACAGAGGTGACCTGGGAAGAAGGCCACTGCTGGGGATTAGAGAAACCAGCACAGCTGAGAAGTCTTGAGGGATTGAAGTGACAAAATATAGACTTGAGTGATCTCAAACACATGGCCAATTATCACATGATGATGCACCAAATTCTGAGGCTACAAGTTCCAGAGGCAAACCACTAAGTTAAAATCCCTGTAAAATACCACAGTTGTTTTTTAGTCTTGCACTACTGAGAAGAAAATACTTTGAAAATATTGGTGTGCAAGATCTGCCACTAGGCCAGGGTTTGTACTGTGAATCGAATTCAGACTTCAGCTATTTTTTGTATGGTTTGCAAACTAGTAACAGTTTATATGTTTTCAAATGGTTGAGAAAGAAAATCAAAATAATAATATTTTGTTATGTGAAAGTATGTAACTCAAATTTCTATGTCTTTAAACAAAGTTCTATTGGAATACATCTGTGCCCATTTGCACAACAATGAGTAGTTACAAAGAGAATGGATGACCCATAGAGCTTAAAATATTTACTACCTGACTCTTTACAGGACATGTTTGCAGACCTGCAATAAATAGGCTGTTAACTTGAAAACCTGGGTAGGCAAGTACACAAAGAATAGGAGCAAACCAAAGACAGATTGGGTCTTACCAAAACTCAACTCAATCTTAGGTTGGTTCAGCTCCAGATTAGATTGAGGTAATTAGCCTTCACTCCATCTCCCTGGCAGGAGAAATACATTATTTTTGCTTGAGACTGATATTATCATCTTGAGCCTCTACAAATTTTAATGCACATTGCATGCATATTCCATCATTCAGAAAATGAATTGACTAACTTTATTTTGATCTGAGCTGAACTGTGATACATATAAAGGAGCTTGATTATCATGCTCAAAAGCACTCCATTAACATCCAACATTTCAAGCAAGCAATTTTAATTTGTTAAAGAGAAAAATAAAACAGAAATACAGTATTACCTAAAACCACTTCTCTTGGCAAGAAAACGTAAAGCATATGTTCAGAAAAATAGCATTCTAGTGAATTAGATGTCAGTTTTTATTGCAAAATATGCCAATAATATATGGACTAAAATCTATGAATTATTTATATTGTAGAAAATGAAAACAAATAGTAATTGATCAGGGGACGCAGGGATAGCTCTGCAGGTTGAGTGCTTGCCTTGCTACTGCAAGGTCTGGGAATCAAATCCCAGCCAAATAGTGGCAAAGGTTCTTGCCTCTGATGTGAGAGGCCCCAGTTCGGTTTCCTGCCCACATGGATCCACATTCCACTTACGTGGAATGAAACTACCTCACAGCTGGTGGTATGCAACTACAAAGACTGCTATGGGCCCTCCCCCCCCCCCCACTCTCTCTCCCAATCTCTCAACAATAAAATAAATCTATAAATAAATAAATAAACAAATAAACAAATAAATAAATAAATAGTAACGGATCAGTTATAAATCATTCTGAGTTATACAACTGTATTCTCAAACTTATTTGTCAATGGCATGTTTTTCACAGATACTGGCACCATATTTTAGATATCTACCATTCTGAGAACCCAAACAAGTATAGATGTGGAAAAAAACTGATAACATTAAAATATTATAATTATGTAGTTTGTTATACCTACATCTCCCCAGGATTTAAAAATTTTACTTTATAATGAAAAGAACAACTCAAAGGAAAATAATAGCTAAGAAGTTCAATATGTCACAGAACTACAAAATTATTAAGTTCATTTCAATTAGTATATGCTAAGGTTTTATATCTCTGGCATAAGGAAACTGTAACTCCCGGATATAACAGATCAGCTCATTTTAATTTATAACCTATTAAAATTTGCAACACATGTCTTAATAGTGTTAATGAAATGTAACCTAATGGTTCTCAAAAGTCCAGGCTACCTTATAATTTTATGGAATTCAGGCACATACAGTTGTACTATTATACAAAAGGTATAGGATATAGCTACAAATACAAAATTAAATGTAATACTTAAAAACTGGATAGTTATGCATTCAAATATGTACATATAAATTGTATACTCTCATTTTTTATTTAACCCAATAGTATAATTAACTTGTGAACAGTTTCCTTATAACATAGAAATAATAATATTTTCTAAATCCTATCTGAGAAAGCCAGAATTACTGTTAAAACAAAAGAACTTTTAGAGGTACACTTTCTTAAAAGTTGACTTTAAAGACTTTTTAAAAAGTTTAAATAGTTCCCATCACTTTTATCACTCTTAAGAGTCTTTCAATGATAGAGGCCACTGAATGAGGCTCTAATATTTTGATCAGATAATAGCTGTAAGTGTGACTAAATAATAAATCATCAGTAGAGTATGCTAGTTATCATTTTAGATTAATATACGTGTTGCTGAAGCGAGCACTAGTTATCACTTTATTTAATTACAAGTACTTTTCTTAAACATTAAGCTTTATATTTAAAGAATATTATAAGTATCTTCAATAATAGACTTCATCTATATAATTTTATAATTTAAAAACAGTTTACATTTATGTAATCCTCAAAATTATTTAAGAGTTCTTCACATATTTGAAAACAGTTGATTTTTAAGCAAGTTAAATGTCATTATATTGGGAACTGGTAAATACTAAAGATAATCCAGAATATTCATGTAATTTATTATTTTACTGAAATGTGTGGTTAAAGAAAAGTAGCCATATATATCTTTATATCACCGATTCCTTAATAACCAGCAGAATATTATGTCTCAAAACACTAAAATCAAATATCATTCACTGATCCACAATACTGTTCCTCTACATATCATATTTAATTCCAATGAAAAGATAACAGTCTTCAGAGAGACCTCCTACAAATAAAAGTCCTTAGTAGATGGTGGAAAGTCAGGCCAGGAGTCAAAGAGAAGCAACAGAGATGACAGCGATGTGCACTCCAGCACAGTCCCCTCTGAGAGAGAAAGAAAAACCACATGGCAATGCTGAAATGCCGAGTTAATTCTCTCTCCTGTCTGAGCATTAAATATTGCATCTTTAAAATGGCTTCAACTAGATTATTGCTTCTTGAGGCGCGACCCTTTTTTAAGAAACACAAACATTCTTGTAGTGCAATGCTGAAACACCATAAAAACTTAATAACCTACCATTTTCTTTGCACTCTTCTGGAGGTTTAGCCTTTTTCGCAAGTCGAGGATCCAGCCATGATGTTGTCTTTGTGTTATGGCTGAAAAGAAAAGAGATCACTCTGAACAGACACATACTGAAAGGAATCAAGTTTATTCCCTAAGAAAAAAAGGGAGGTTAGTCCAACAAAATTGCAATCGATACACTTAATTTGCTTACTGGTTCTAAGTAGCCCTGAAGGAGGTGTAAGAGTAATTGTGCAAGGCAGCTGTAAATTTGGCAACCTCAGCTCCCTGTCCTCAAAGCAGCTATTTTTATTAAAATCAACTAGAATGTTGCCAAGTTAACCTCATTGAAAATGCAGAACTCATCCAGAGCAAAAGGAATTTATTACAAATACAGGATTCTCCAGTTGGAAGAGCACAGTTCACAGGCTCTGATACCATTTCCTGAGGTTTGCGAAAGAATTATATTTTTTCTATAGAGCTGGCATAAGCAGTACAAATGTGATGCAAAGCATAGAATGTTCTTGGGATTCCTACATTTTTTCAAAAAGTGATTATTAGCAATTTTATTACCCTACATTTAGCTATCTTCCATCTAAATACTTTCAAAAAATCCAACTAGGGAGGTAGAGGATGAAAAGGTCTATAATGTACTGTTTCTGGAATGAAATTTCATTTTTTAAATTTTTTTGTATTTTTAAAATTTATTTTAATTAATTAATTAATTAATTTTTTATTGTTAAATTTAATGGGGTGACATTGGTTGGTAACAATTAGATAGTTTCCCGATGTACAAGTCCACATCACATCACCCATGCATCGCATTATGTGCCCACCTCCCAGAATCAGGTCCCCCTCCAACACCATATATCTGGTGCCCACTCCCACCTCCCCCCACAACTCTCCCTCCCCCCTTCTCCTCCTTCTCCAGGTAACCTCCAAACTATTGAGTGTGTCCATAATGCTGGTGCCCTCTCCCACCTCCCCTCCTTCTCTCCTTCTCCCCTCCTCCCCTTCCCTCAGGCAATCATGCAGCTATTGAGTGTGTCCATAGGTCTCTGTGTCTTTGTTACTTTCAGTTTTATAATCCACCTATAAGTGAGTTCATATGTTTCCTGATTCTTTCAGTCTAAATGGTAATTTTAATATTTTTGTTTTTGGAAAATGTTTTCTGGAACATCTTTTGCCAGAAATTTCAAAGGCAAAGGGAAGTATCAGAGAGGTCTTTCTCAAGACGGCCTGGATTCACCTGCATCAGAATCTCCTGGTGGACTTAACATTGCATATTCCGGGTTGTTAGAGAACTACCAAATCAGAATCTTTGTGAGTGGGTTCACAAAGTCTCCATCATTGGCAATCACTCCTATTATGCACATTATAATTTTAGAACCACTCGATGGCACCCAATTGGTCATTGGAGCTAAAATCTTTACTGTGCATAGCTATCTCAAGGGATATCATCTGGCAATGGATAAATTATCAAGGATGTGACATTTGTGAGGGCTTTGGAAAGAGAATGAGCAAAGTCATAGGTATGGGAAAGTGTCAGGTTTATATAGGAACAGCTAGAAGGCCAAGGAATAAAACATGAAAAGAAAGAGTGGAAAACAGGTTGGAAATATAAATTAAAGCTAGATATAGAGATACTTGAACATAATTTTAAGAAACTCAAAATGAAAACAATGATATCAATTTCACATATATTTTCTTTTTCTCCAATTAATTATGTTTTATCAAATCAGAGTGACAAGTATTAGCTAGATAATCTGATGATCTAAACTGCACTTAAAGCAAAGGTCAGAAAATTCTCCCGGGCAGCTTATTTAATAGCAAACTTCTGGAGTCAAGTGCCTATGTAATGAAGGGAATTTCAAGGTAGGAAGGAAGAAAGATGGAAACAAGCTGGACAGTGGGGAAGCAATTCCAAGGTGTTAAAGCACTCTTTATATAATGTTTTCTGGGTGATCAAGCTGTCTATCTGTGTATAGAGCCATCTCTGATTGAGAACTGAAACAGTAAGATCCTTGAGTTATGACGTCTCTGCTCCTTGAACAAAATTCCCTTTTATTTCTGACTTTAATGTGGGGTAAAGAGAAAATTCTCCATTGCTTTCTTCACATTTAGGAATTCCTTAATGATTAAATAAAGACTGTAACTCTGGAGATGATTAATTGTCAAGAGAGTATGCGAGCTTTTATTTTCTCCCAATTTGAACTTTGTGAAGTCCCATGGTGCTTCATTATTAAATTTCAGAAGGATGTAAATATTGCAGACACTTTCATCTCATTCCAGTATTATTTGTAGTCATGTCAATATCATCCTGTCTTTCCCCCTGAACTAAAGACTTGATACCCATGGATGAAGGTGATGACTATCTCAAATGAGAATAGTAGTATTGGGTTTAGTGTTTCATGCTCCAATTTTGGAAAAAAAAATAACTTAAAAAATGCTTTCGGTAGACATGTCTCAGTTCAAAGTGTGTGTGTGTGTGTGTGTGTGTGTGTGTGTGTGTGTGTGTGTGTGTTGATGTCTGGTTTTACATGCTAGGGAGAAATGTTGGGAGATGGACAAAGAAAATAAAATCAATAAAATCCCCTTCTTTTTACCCACACCTTCTTCTTCAAAATCCTTCCTACATTTTGAAGAAAAGTCACTTCTAGGTCTCTAAAACACATTCACAAAAGCAACACCATTATGAATAAGTATTAAGGGGCCATTACTAAACCACTGCATGGGGTCAAATTACAATATCTATATCATAGCACCATAGGTCTCAAAAACTGATTATTATAGAAAAGAACTGAATTTCTTAGCTTTTCTGAGTTTATATAAAACACTTCATTACAGTATAATTTTTTTTTTTCTTTTCGGTTGAACTAGCATTTAATGGTATGTTACTTTAACACATTTTGATAAATGAGTCTCTTACAGTTAACAGCATTTTTAGCTGATCTGACATGATTCTGAAAGAAACATATTACCCTTCTTCAAATTTGAGGACATGAATTCTTTTCACTTTTATTGCTAGAGTAGAAACAGAAGCAGGGAATCAGTTTTCTATATCTATCCAGGTGGGTAGAGCACAAATGACAGACAGACAAGATGCTAATGTCATAAAATCTTAAATTTCAATGCCAGTCTTTTTTGTTTGTTTTTTAAACATAGACACTTGCATATATATATATGCTGCATTAGCAAAAAAAAATTTCTTTTTTTTGGGAAATAAAACAAATATTTTTAAGGAAGTTTGAATTATAATATACTACTCTGTATTTCTATGGATAAAGTTAATGTGATGGTCATAAAAACTGAGAGATTAAGTGGCCTGAAGTTGATAGCTATCAAGTTTAATTAATATCACATTAAAAAATCTGGATGAGAATCTTTCAGTGATTTACCCCAAACTCTTCTCTAATGTTAAATGCTATACTGACTCTATCTAGAGGACTGGAAGAAACCAGAAGTGGAATTTCATTAAACTCTGAAATTCTAGTTTAATTTCATATCAGAATGGCCTTGAAAACGCATGATAGGCTGACTTGCAGTAATATCAGAAATGTATGCATATTTTGTAAGTTTAACCTTTTCCAAACTGATAAAAGAAGCAAGTTAAATTATAACAACTTATCTTCCAAGGAAACAGTCTTCTCACATAGAAAATGCTTTATTTCAACAGGAAAAGCTGCTGACATTATGGCCCACTATTGAAAAGTTACTCTCACTATCTCATAAATTTGTCCACTGTCTACTTTGTCAGACTGCACTAGAATTTTCACATTAACTTCATTGTGATTGTGGCTACATATTTTTAACTTCATTTTATAAACAGAGAAACAAAGACAGAGAGATATATTAGGCAACTTGCCCAAAGTTACAGAGCTAGTGTGTGAAAATAAAAGCACTAGCTAATGATAAACCCAGATGTATCTGATTTCCAAGTGAAAAGACTTTTGTGATCTGAAACCAGAGGCAAACTAACCCTAACATTTTGATTTTTATACTGAGATGCTTTACTTTACAATGTTGAAGGGTAATCAAAGATCTTTTTCTTAGCTCCTTTGCCAATAGTTTAGAAACAGAGAATGGTATCTCCTATTTGAGTATAGTAATCACTAACTTAACTTCCTCTGTGTTAAATGCTTTGAAATTAATAAGTATTATATTAAACTGCACATGATTAGAGATGAAAGAGAGAACATTGTAATTGAAGAGGCACAGACAATATCACTGGAAACACATTCTACTTATAAACTTGAATTCTATATTCAAATCACATTCAAATCAAAATTTCTCATTCAAATCTGGATATTTTTTGACTAAAATCTTAAAAACCCTGATTTATATAATCTATATGTAAATATTAGGCCCTAGAAACTATACTAAAAAGTTAGGTTATGGGGAAGCTGGGATGGCTCAGAGGGTTAAGCGCTTGGTTTGCAGCCCTGGAGACTGGGGATCGAGTCCTGGCTCCACCCCATGTGGACCTGTGTACTGAGCTGGGGTGTGCCCCCAACTCATTTCTTGCCGGCCCGTGTGGGGGGCCCCTGGACCAGTTCCTGCCCTGCGCAGCCCTGCACCCACCTGTGGAGTGAAACTATATATAAAACTAATGCTATCGACTGTGGGGACTGCTCTGGGCCCTCCCCCTTCTCTCTGTCTCTCTCTGTCTCTCTGTAAAAAAACAATAAAAATAAATCTTAAAAAAAAAGTTAAGTTAATAAAAATTCTATCAAATGGGTAGAATATTTATTAGGAGCAAAGCTAAAAAATTTCATACAGATAATGCCACACTCTGTCCTTCATTCCATTTTCTTCACTTTATGTTCTTCCAGTCAGAGTATAATAAATCTCTTATCATATTCTTAGCTATGCCTTAGTAGATCCTCAAGGGTGAACCAATTCAAACCTAATTTTAAGACATGTCCTTCTTTAATTTCTCTTTTCTTTATATTTCCTTAATCTCTCTCTTCTTTCCTACCTTTATATTGTTACCCAGATCAAAATAATATTTTCACTACTGCACAATACTGCATGATACTTCACCAAGTAAAATTTTATTAATGGAAAAAAAAGCTTTTGTTATTAAACACTTCTTTTCTTTGCTACATGTTCTCTAAAAATAGTAACAAACATAAAACAATGGCAAATACATTAAATTTAAAATGTTCTCCTAAAAAGCCAATTCTGAATCTTAATTTTTTTTATTGGTAAATTTATTGGGGTGATATTAATTGGTAACATCTACATAGGTTCCAGGTGTACAACTCTACATTACATCATCTATGTATTGCATTATGTGCTTACCACCCAGAATCAGCTCTCCCTCCATCACCATATATTGAATCTTAAGTTTTAACTGATAGGTAAACAGTATTTTCATACTTGGAAATACTATACCATAAGAGTAGTAAGAGGAGATCCAAGATGGCGGCATGAGAGGAGAACACCGATAACTGCCTGGGAAGGGCCTTGTGAACAGAGGGGAATCCAC
>PVKE010036600.1:0-16315 GCA_004027555.1 Craseonycteris thonglongyai | reverse complement strand
ATATGCATCCCTATGTTCACTGTGGCATTGTTTACAATGGTCAAGATGTGAAGGGAGCCTGGGTGTCTGTCAGTGGATGAATGGATAAAGAGGACATGTTACATATATCATATACAACGGAATACTGCTTGGCCATGGAAGGGAACGGGTTCTCGCCATCTGCGGCAGCATGGACGGACGTGGAACGTACTGTGCTGAGTGAAGTATACCAGACAGTGAAAGACAGATGCAGTGTGATTTCACTTATGTGTGGAATTCAAAGAAATTAACAAAACAGAAACACACTCATAGATACAGAGACTATTTTGATGGTGGCCAGATGGCAGAGGGTTGGGGGGCAGCATGAAAAAGGGGAAAGGAGTAACAAGTACAAATTGGTCATTTCAAAGTACTCATGGGGATGTAAAGTAAAGCGTAGGGAATATAGTCAATTCTATGGTAATAACTATGTATAGTGCCAGGTGGGGACTACTAGACTAGTCTGGGGGGATATATTCTTAAATTATATAAATGTCTAATCACTATGCTGTACACCTGAAAATAATATAAAATAATATGGAATGTCAAGTGTAATTGAAAATATTAAAAAGGGGGGAAAAGTGAAGGTGAATAAGAGGTTAACATTTCAGGTACAAAACAAATAAGTCATCGGGAGGTAATGTACAACATAGGGAATATACTCAATATACATTGTAATAGTGTGATATGCTCAGATGGTTGCTAGACGTATGGTGATCACTTCTTCATTATGTAAATGTTGAATAACTACGGTCTACACCTGAAACTAACATAATATTATATGTTCGCTATATTTTAATAAAAATCTTTTTAAAAAATCTCTTTCTCAATTATACTGAACCTGAATTCTTCAAGTTAGGATGATATGAAGTCTGCATAATAAATGTCCAAGTTTCAGAGAATTTTTATTTTTGAAGTTGTGAAGGCACAGATTTGGAGAAGCATAAACAACATAAAACTAAAACCAAAGGATATAATTAAAGCTTAAAATAACTACACAAATAAAAGTCATTATATGAAAGTTTCTATATGAGGCATCAATTTAGTCAAGCATATGTTCTTGTCTAATTCAGAATATGTCAACAGTGATATCACTCAGGTGGTGATCAGAGGAAAATGTGATAAATACTATTCTGTACCAGTTTTAATTCCGAACACAAATATTAAATTCAAACAGAATCTTATATCACACTGAGGTAAAGTGCATAGGGGTACAAGCTCATTAATAGTTTACTAATGTCATACTAAATAAAAACAATGTGTGTGGATTTAGGAATATTATGCAGAATTTGAGAAGGGTATATATGTAAATCCAAACCCTGAACCTTATCACTGGAGAATAAGGAAAATTGAGAAAAATTCCCCTTAAGAATACTAGGTAGTAAAAGGAAGGGTGGACCAAACAAATGAAAAATAGCCTCCAAAAATTAAAAAAAAGAAGCAAAGTTATTGTTGTATCTACCCAAAGAAGTAAAATTATTGTATCAACCTCATGCATGCTATAGAATGAGACTCTCTCCAATTAGCTTCTGCAGATTGTCTCATCGCAGACAATTAGAGCTAGTTGCACAAAAATTGTCTCATTCAGAACAAGCTTTGAGAGGGTTTACAAGATCCCAATGGAGCTTCCATACTTGCTTTGTTTTCCTAATTGAAAACTTAGAAGGTAATAACCTCCTCTCAATTCAAAGAAAGCAGGAAACCCTAGGATACAAAGCAGTTTCCAAAGAAATTTAAAATAAAATCATGTATCATTAAAAATTGAACAAAACAAACCAAGCATGTCTTCTAAAGCAGCGAAAACATGCCTTTAAAACAAACAGTAAGTCACCACTGTTCATTGCAGAGCAGCATGTCAGTTACAGAGTGGCAGAATGAACGTGCAAGTTGCCAAATTGATCTAATTCATGTTCTGAATTAAAATAAAACACCCTCAATGTTGTAGGCCACTTCTATTCACCAACAGTCCTGGGGTTTGCTATGATCGTCTTGAGAGACATGGAGGCATTGAGCAGCTGCTTTGGCTCAGGCCCCACTCCTGGCAGGCACATATTCCATGCTGGATTCCTTGCATCAAGTCCTGCTTCATGGAATGACCTATATATACACACACGTGGCAGAAACTCCAAAGATAAGGAGGAAGAAAAAGCTGTGCAATCCCCAACGTAAAAGCTGCCCTTTTGAGCAAAAGATGCAATGCCCCCTGAAGAGCTGCTTCCCAGAGTAGCTTTGGTGCTTCTGCCTGTAGCTACTGCCATGCCAGCAGGGTGTACAGGAGGGCTGTCCCGAAAGTATCCAGCCATGTAACCATTCTCGTTATATTGATAATGGCTGGATTTTTTTTTTCTGGACAGCCCTTGTACATAATAAGCATGAATGATTGGGTCTTCCTGACAGCTAGAGATAAAATCTAGTTCTCCCTTTCCAGAGAAATGTGAACACGAATAAAATGATTCATGTCACATGAGTTAAATTCATTCATTCACTCATGTAACAATTCATCACAGAATGCTATGTGCAAGTCCCTGGGTGAGAGCTTGTAAAAGTTATAAAGTTAAACTATATAGAGAACAGTCCTTAAGTAGCTTCCAGCACTAGAGGAGTTATGACACGAACATAAATCACCACAGGAAAATATAGGGTGTTGTGATGAGATTTGTCAACCTGCTTAAATCCTGGAATCTACAAACATGCATTGAGCACTAATTATGCGATGACTTTTAAGCACAGTGATTCCAAAAGACATACACATAAACATGTATAAGATATTTTTACACTCAATGAGCTTATACTATTTAGTTGGGTAAATAAAGCACAGATGTTAAAAAATGCAGTAATCACATATCCTTATCAGTTCTGAACCCTCAGCGTTTGACCCATAGTAGGTCCCTGATGAATGTATGTTTTGTGAATTAATAGTTAACTGTGTGTATATTTGCATATGTGTGTGGGCATGTATGTGTGTATATGCGGATAGGCATGCATATATAATACGTTACATTATGTTTTAGAAGAAACTTAACACCTTTTAAAATATGCATCCCTCGCTGAAATTAGCAAAGGAAGACTCATTGATACAATCCTTCATTTACAAGTGAACATGATAGGAGAAACTTGAAAGACCTCTGAGGAGGAAATACTGATTTTAGGAAAAGGCTTGTTGTAAGAGTTCTACTACAAGAGGGATTTAGCTCCCAAACCAAGACTTTTTTGTCAGAAGCACAGTGCATTAGTCTGAACCTAAGCCACAAAAGATACGTTATATTGAAAACCTAAATACGTACTGTCCAGGAAGAATATAGAATAGAAATGCAACACTAGCTGTTAATTCTCAACAGATTTTTAAATTTAATAAAAGCAACTGGAATTACCTTCCACCTCTCCATCTTTCCATTGTACAAGAAATCAAACCCTTCTCTTTTTATTCCTAATGCTAGTGACTCAATTGATGACTTCCCTGCCTGGACTGTTGGCCTCAGTCCCCTCTGGTCTCTAAGCTCTTTCCAGTCTATCTCATCAGGCTACTCCTGCTATATGTTTAAATTTCTTCAGTGGTTCCTGATTTCCTACAAAAGAATAGTTATACTTCTTGTTATCTCACAGAAAGCCCTCTATAATATGGCTCCCATCTACCTTTTTCCACCTTTTCTACTGATATACTCCTTCCTCCTATCACCCATACTGCACCCAAATGTACAGGTATTCCAGTAATATCACTCTTTCATCTAAAAGTTGCTCTAGTGTACTTCTGTGATTGAATAATATTCCACAAGGTTTCCATAACCTAATTCCTGGAGCTTGTGAATACATTACCTTACATGGCAAAAAGGACTTTGCAGATGTTATAAAAAATCTAGAGGTGAAGGGATTATTCTAGATTAACCATGTGGACAATAAAGATAATCACAAAGATCCTTATACGAGCAAAGCAGGAAAGTGACAATCAGAAAATGTTACAATTTAAGTAGAGCTCAGAGTGAAGGTTTGGGAGTTTTTTTTTAAGATTTATTTTTATTGTTTTTGACAGAGGGAGGGAGAGAGAGAGAGAGAGAGAGAGAAACAGAGAAGGGGGAGGGCCCAGAACAGTTTCCATAGTTGCACATCATCGGTTTTTCCACATAGTTTCATTCCACAGGTGGGCAGGGCTGCACAGGGCAGGAACTGGGCCAGGGTCTCACCCCAATGAAAACTGAATTGGGGGCGCTCCCCAGTTCAGCATATGGGTGCACACAGGCCAGGGCCGGGATTCGATCCTCGGTCCCCAGGGCTGCAAAGCAAGCACTTAACCCACTGAGCCATCCCGGCTTCCTCAGGTTTGGGAGATTTTATGCCCCTGGTTTTGAGTTCACAAATGAGCCACAAACTAATGAAAGCACATGGCTTCCAGAAATTGGAAAAGGTAAGGAAATTGCTTGTCTCCTGGAGCCTCCAGAAAGAATGCAGCCCTGCTGACACCCTGATTTTAGGACTTCTGACCTCTATAGAAGAGTAAATTTGTGTTGGTTTAAGCCACTAAGGTTGTGGTAATTTTTACAGCAGCAATAGAAAAATAATACACCTCCCTCTATGTCTCAGATCAGTTCAATTACTTGTTTATAGTATGTTTTGTTTGAAAATATTTGCTAAATATAAGAGTAACGAAAGACTAGTGAATACAAATGGACAATGCCTATAGCACCGCCAGTTTCGAATTTCTGACAGATATATGGATTTTATAATTTGAAAAAGCATGCAGCTACAAAAATAAGAACTCCATGTTTCCAAAACAATAATCATCAAAATTATGGGAGATTATATAAACAATTTTCAAAATACAATTCATGGATATGGAAAACAAAGAAGAAAGCGATCAAATCTAGCAAGGATAAATCATTTCACTTTGTTTCTTTTCCTAAAACTTTCTTTAATTTTTGTTTTTAAATAAGGAATCCGAAAGTCAAATCTCTACAAACAAATACCTAAATGTATTAAACCTTTTATAGTGATGTCAGTCATTGTAACTAAGCAGTTGATACAGTAGAAATTTGATAAATGCTTTTTGATAATTGTATACAGACTCTATTAATCTATCCTTTGGGAAGATGAAGGTACTTCCATGTGACCTTAGGTCAGAAGTCAAAAAAACCCTCAAAGAAATTAACCTAAAACATATATAGCTATCTATACACATTACATATACATACTCATAACTGGAGACAATTGGAGGGTCTGTTCAAAGTTTGGAAAGACAGTGCGAGTGTGTGTGTATGTATGTGTGTGTATCATATGCCATTTATTTGAAAAGATATGTATAATAGTGAAGACCCTCTGCAAACTATTCTTCCTTAAAAAAAAATAAAAAACATTGCCGACCAAGAACTTTCGTTCTACCTGGACATCATTCTTTTGAGACATGCAGATATGGGCCACTATTTCAACGTAACTTTGCATGGTGATCAGTGTTTTATATGAGCTTGACCATCTTTAAGAACCTCCACCTCCTATTCCAGGCCCAGTCCTTTGACTACCAGGGACATTTAAGTGCTTTCGCACAGACCTATCCTTACTCATTCTTCACTTCCATATTTCTATCAGCAACTCTTACCCATATTAGTGAATAGCTGAAAAACCTCTAATGACCCTTTTTCCTATTGATACTTAAATCATTACAATGACAAGATGTTAATGGCAGCAGAATACTAAAAGAAGGGATTTTTTAAATACTTTGCATTATAAATAGACTTGTCTACATATTTTGAACTCTGATAACACAGGGCTACAAGCTGGCATGATGATACTATTGTGAAAAACATAATATTTCTGTCACCTTGAAGAAGTCACTGAAAATTTGTATTATTAAAAAACATAGGAATGCTGGGACAGCTCAAAATATTGAGCACTTGCCTTGCTGTCGTGAGATCTGGGGATCGAGTCCCAGCCCCGGACTGTGGAGAACCCTATGGTGAACTGGGGCATGCTTTCCATATAGGAGGCCCCCAGTTTGGTTCTCGGTTTGGTTCCTGCCCTGCGCAGCCCCATATCCACCTGTGTGGAGTGAAACTATGTAAAAACTAATGATGTACAACTATGGAGACTATGGGCTCTCCCCCTTTCTCTCTCTCTCTCTCTCTCTCTCTCTCTCTCTCTCTCTCTGTCAAATCATAAACAAACAAACAAACAAACAAAAAACAGAAACCTATATACTTTTTTTAAACCCCAGGGCAATAAATTGGAGAAAACAAATGTTTGGAAAATTAACACTAGGATCAATTAAAATAGTTTCTGAACAAAAAGTTATTAGAATTTCTTCCCATGCTTATTTTCTCTCTGCTTTCTGTATTTATGATTGCATTTTCACCAACTAAGAAAACCACCAGATGGCATTGGAGAGTCCAATTATTTTGTAGAACATAGTTCAAGGAAAAACTGAAAGAATCGTCTTTTCAAGTTGAAGTTGTTCTTTCTCTCTGATATGAAAATATATTGGAGGAAAATATTAATTCAGCGGAGTATAGAAAACTATTCTCATCATTGATAAAAATAATTTTCCTTTATCATTCACAAAAGAATTTTGCCATTTGCTCTAGAATATAGGCTAACTGGAGTATACTTTTAAAGATCAAAGTAAAACGCCAGTGAAAGAACTTTACTGAAATCACGGTAGCTATACTAATTGGGAAGTATTTGGTAAGATATAAATGATAACTGAATAGTGTTTAGGATACCTACAAGAGGATTACTGACACTTTTTAAAGAAATGTTTACATATAACCACCAGAGACTTTAAAGCTTGGTATTTATCCATGTCATTGCCTTAGGCAACATTTTCCATGTAAGACACACTTATGTCTTTTTTTTTTAAATATATTTTTATTTCTTTATTTATTTTTGACAGAGAGAGAGAGAGAGAGAGAGAGAGAGAGAGAGAGAGAGAGAACTGAACTGGGGGAGCTCCCAGTTCAGCATATGGTTCCGCACGGGCCGGGGCCGGGATTCGATCCTCGGTCCCCGGCGCTGCAAAGTGAGCGCTTAACCCACTGAGCCATCCCGGCTTCCCCACACTTATGTCTTAAGAGATTACAAATCTATGAAAGGAAACCTGTCATTAATAAACAAAAATGGGCAAAAACACAATTTAGTATTTTGAGCTGCTAAACCTAATTTCACTTAGGCTTGTCAGTACCTGCAAGGAAAAGTAGCTTTTTTTTACTTTAGCTTTGTAACTACATAGCATGTTCTTTTTAACAGGACTAAAAATCATATTTTGTCTTCATCAAACCTCTATTTTAAAGTGAGTAATGTCTTCTGGTCTCTGGTGTTAGGAGACACTGTGCAGCATAACGTTAATGTAGTCAACGATGGGCTTCAAGTACTCTGACTACAAACCTTAGCCATCACATTTGTTTCATCTATTGGCAAATATGTAAAATACATTACAGAAAAAAAATGTCACTTTATGTACTGCGTATGCATCAAAGTTGTTCAAGAAATGTTTGTGAAATGAACAGGACAAACTTCTATTCTACTGATGATGTAGATCAAAACTTTGGCTTATGGGGATGCCAGGATAGCTAAGGGTTTGAGCATTTCCCTCGCGGTCACAAGGTCTGAGGTTTGATTCCCATTTCTGGCCCATACAAACCCATATACTGAACTATGGTGCAACTGATGACCATCAGGATGGTGGTGAAGGTTCTTGCCTCCCATGTGGGAGGACTCTGGTTTAGTTCCTGCCCCATGCAACCCCACATTCACACATTCACTTATGTGGAATGAAACCATGTCACAACAAATGATGTACAACGATGGAAAGTGCTCGGGGACTTCCCCCTTCTCTCTCTCTCACACACACACACCTTCTCCCAAATAAAATAATCTCAAACAAACAAACAAACAAACTTTGGCTCAGGACAAAGAAAACTGAGGTCCTGAAAGGTTCAGGGGCTTGCCTCAATCAATAAAGCTTACAATGGTCTAGACTGAAACCCAAGTTTCTCAATTTCCAATTATACAGTTTTCATAATACTCATCAGAACAACCTAAATGATTTCTGAAAAAATAATTCAAATTGTGTGATTTTAGTGATCTGCACTGTAGACAAAAATTGGCATGCCAATATTAGTTGTCTGTGGAAATGTCCTGCCAACTTCCAACAGTCAACATAAGGATTAACCACAGCACATTTTAATACACAATAAGTCACCTTTCCCATCTTGTTACATGGAGAACAAAAATTCAATCAGTATCCCCCTACCTTCAGGAGAATAGTTTATGGAAAGCATATTTCAAATCTAGAAAAGAACTTTTGATTGGAGAAAGCTTTATCCTTTCTATAGTACAATCATTCTCATTATTAGGGATGACCAAGTTTTATACTTGTTTCACCTAAACAGATAAAATAAAAGTAATAATTCCTTTTTTTTAATTGTTTTTGACGAGAGAGAGAGAGAGAGATACAGAGACAGAGAGAGAACTGAACTGGGGGAACTCCCCAGTTCAGCATATGGGTCCGCACAGGCCAGGGCTGGGATTCGATCCTTGGTCCTTGGCGCTACAAAGTGAGTGCTTAACCCACTGAGCCATCCTGGCTTCCCCCAAACTAATAATTTTTAAGAGCTAAACAAACTTTAAAAACTAAATGGCACTGATATTTACTTTATATAATATACGCTTTAAGAATCAGAAAGCTTCTTTCAGATCTCAAGATGAGATCATCCTGGACCATACACGTGGAGCCTAAATCTAATGACAAGTATCCTTACATGAGAAGGGCAGAAGGAGCTTAGAGACACAGAGGAGAAAGCCAAGATGGAGGCGGAGATTGCAAAATGCACATACAAACCAATGAATACCTGAAGCCACCAGAAGCAGGGGAAGAGAAAAGGAAGAATTCTCCCATTATGCCCCTGGGGGAATGTGGCCTTGCTGGCATATTGATATGGAATTCTAGCCTCCACAACACAAATGAATAGATTCCTATTGGTTTAAGTCACACAGTTTGTGCTAATTTGTTACAGCAGTCACAGGAAATGAATACAACTCTAGACCACTAAATACATCAGGTCAGTATTTCCAGTGAGTTCCACAGCTAATACGTTCTAAACTGAGCTCATTCCATTTCCTCTCCCTAAAGTAAACTATGACCCCCTTCCTTTCTCTGTAATTGGTAACACCATCAATGTAATTTCTCCTCAAATTTTTTTCATAATCCTTCTCCAAACATTTATTTGATCCCAGTTATTCTTCCTCAATAACACGTTTTCAGTCTCATTGACTACTTTTCTGGCCCATCATATAGCTGGATGATGTTTATTGAGTCCCTGACTGGTGACTTTGGAATTTACTACAGTCTCCTACAGGGATTATTATTGTCTGTTTTGTTTTGTTTTTTGTTTTGAACTGAACTGGGGGCTTCACTGCGTTCGGGAAGCACACCCCTGTTCTGCATGTGGGTCTGCCCGGGCCGGAGCCAGGATTCGATCCTCAGTCCTCAGGGCTTCAAAGCAAGCACTTAACCCACTGAGCCATCCCGGCTTTCCCATATTATTGTCTAAAAGCAGATCTGACCACACCACTCTCATGTGTGACATCCTTTACAACATGACTGTGTGTGTGCCTTTCTCTATAAAAGGAGACTTACTTATGGACTGATACAAACATTTGTGAAGCACTATCGCATATACACCAAAGATGTTCATCTTTATGGAGAATAGAAAACACGAAAATGAACAAATCTGCCAAAACAGAGGCCCAGCCTCAAAGAGTAAATTCTCTACTAAAGGAAATTGCAAGGCAATTAAATATTTCTGCCAGAACTTTAATTTTTTTCCTACAAAATCAAACCCAAAATTCCTCATAAGACATATGAAACCCTTCATACTCTACGTGCAGTCTCTATTTTGGACTTCACCTTAGTCACAAAGACCTTCCTACTGATCTCTTTAAATAAGTGGTCTTATCAAGTTTCTTTTCTTTAGGGACCTTTAATATCATTGATGGCATTGCAATCCTCCAATGACAGAATTCTTTTCTCCACCTCTTTTTTTTTTTTCTTCAAACATCCCACATCTAATCATCAAGCTTAAGGGATTCTAACTTATAGCTGGTCTCTCTTCCATCTTTCCTGTTCTCACTATTATTATGTTGAATCAGGGAATGATTTTTGTGTCAAACATTTTCGGTTGAAAGGAACACAGACCCTTTTAGGATATCACAAGGAAAAGAGGATATTTTTGAAAATGTATTTTTAGAGTAAAGATGAATATTAAGTTATCAAACTCCAATGCATCATGAGTGTGTTTCTTTTCTTTCTCCTTCCCAACCTCCCTTCCGTCCTCTTTCTCAGTCTCGTTTTCTTTTAATTTTTCCTATCTTTCTCCCAAACTACTCTCTCTTTTTTTTAATTGTGGATCACAGATCACATGGTTCCATCAGCAAAAATGTTCAACTTCCTTGTCCTTACCTCCCCTGTTCCCATCTACCTCCTGAATGAACATTCTTCTCTACTCTCTAGTCCAATTTCAATAAATTTGTTTGACTGATAGCTAATTCTCAGTTGTGGTAGGAAGAATAATGCACTCATCTCCCCTACAGGTTTTCCACACCCTAATTGCTGGAACACATGTCACATAACATGGCAAAGGGTACTTTGCAGGGTTGATTAATTTAAGGATCTTGTGATGGGGAGATTTTTCTGGATTATCTAGGCAGGTCCAAAGTATTCACTAGAACCCTTATTAGGGAAAAGGAGGCAGGAGAGTCACATCCAAAAGATAAAGTATGACAATAGAATCAGAGGTCAGTGATAGGGTCCGTGAACCAAGGAATACAGTTAGTCACTAGAAACTGGAAAAGGCATTGAAACAGATTTTCCCCTAGGGCCTGCACTCAAAACACAGCCCTGTCAACCTATTTCAAACATCTGACCTCCTGAAATGTAGGATTAAAAAATCGTGCTCCTTGAAACCAATATATATTTGGCATTTTGTTTAAGAAGCAATAGGATACTAAATACAATGGTATACCTAATTTCCACACCACCTCATGGATCACCTTCAAGCTCATAGTCAACCACCGATGGATCAGGGATTCATCCCCTAATCCAGCAGTGGACACCTCTGTGTTGTCTCTAGAATAAATGTCAATTCCTTAACATGACTTAAAAGGCCCACCATTGATTGGCTCCTCAGTGCTGCCTGCTACCCCTCATCTCTCCCTTTAAATATACAAAATAATATATCCTTTATTATCTCCATAATATAGTGTCACACTGTCATATTTATTAACTTGGAATATTCCCTTCCCCATTGGGATACTATGCAACATGCATCATTCATCCATATTGACTTTTATCTTCTCCATGTAAATCACCATGAACTAGGCATCAGTTTGCACAATTAATGTTAATCTATACCAAATCTATATAAAAGTGTACTGACAACTAAAATAGAACAAGTTATGGTAAAATTCATAGGTATCCCACCAGACGATTATTAAACAAAGATACTATATAATTTTATTTTATTGGTACTAAGTAATATTTGTTAGACTTATCATAGTTTAAGACGATTTCAAATGAATATTAAAATTGTACTAGATCTAATTTCAAAATTTGTTTCTATAAAACAAGATAAATAGAAGAGGAGAAACTTTCTTTCCTAGGAAATTTAAAGTGGATTTTTTTTTTCTACTTCAAAAATTAAAGAAACAAAGCCTCAAAGTTTGATCTTGTAAGGTATCCCAAAGGAGAAAAAGTAAAAATGCTTCATAGTTTTTGACATATTCAACAAACTGGGAATAAACACATGGTAACATAATAAAAGGCAGATGCTGAGGGACTTCATTGCCTCTTAATCATGTGTAATTAAGCTCAATGACTTACAGGAATGCCCAAGAGAGATGATGTACATAAATCACACTGGCATGAGATGGAAACGCCCCTCGAGTCCTTTTCACTCCTAGTCAGCGTAGTCTCACCCCTTTTTTTGCGTACTACCACAATCTCTTTTATGTAAAATACATGATTCAGAAATAATGAACACACAGATTAGAACCTACCCTATCCTTATCTTTTCTTTCACTTAAAGAAAAATGAAACATTTTTTAGTAACATATCCTAATATTACCAGTTGTTACAGCCATAGTATTAGATACATAATAAACACTCAAGGACTTATTTAAGAATAGGACATTCTTTCTAATGGCTAAACTAAATTATTCTTCTAACAATTCATTGTTTTGCTTCTTGTTCTAGTCTTCAGAAATGATGAACACAAAGATTAGAATCCAAACTACCCTTATCTTTTATAAATTAATTGGGCTTAGAGCAGGGGTCTCCAACCCCCAGGCCACAGACCAGTACCAGTCTATCGCCTGTTAGGAACCAGGCCACACAACAGGAGGTGAGCAGCACATGAGCAATACAAGCTTCATCTGTATTGACAGCCGCTCCCCATCGCTTGCATTACCACCTGGGCTCCATCTTCTGTCAGATCAGTGGCGACATTAGATTCTCACAGGAGCGTGAACCCTATTGTGAACTGTGCATCTGAGGGATCTAGGTTTTGAGCTCCTTATGAGAATCTAATGCCTAATGATCTGAGACAGAGCTGAGGTGGTGATTCTACTGCTAGGGAGCAGCTGCAAATACAGATTCACATGAGAAGAGAGGTTTGACTGCACAGAGACCATCATAAATCAATCGCTTACACACTCTTATCAAAACCCAAGCTCTGGGCTCCTGCTGATTCTGCATTATGGTGAGTGGTATAATTATTTCATTATATATTACAATGTAATAATAATAGAAATTGCACAATAAATGTAATATGCTTGGATCATCCTGAAACCATCATCCCCTATCCCAATTCACAGGAAAATTGTCTTCCAAGAAACCGGTCCCTAATGCTAAAACAGTTGAGGACCACTGGCTTAGTTACAAGTTCAGAAAACCTCTTGAGAGACTTGCTCTCCTCTTGCTGTCAAGAAGAACTGCATCTAAATCTGTTGACATAAATAGCTGTCCATTGCCAGGTTCTAGAATGAAGAGAATATCAACCCCTGTGGTAGCCCTTTTACTCTCTAACAGCTGGATGCTTTAGGTTGCTTTTACATATCTTAAATACCTTCTAGAATAAGATGTAGTCTTTGATTACTGTAATATAGCATCTTATCCTTCTCCATAGCTCTAATAATTGTGAATAGGGGATGCCAGGATGGCTCAGCAGGATGAGCACTCAGCTTGTAGCCCTGGAGTCCCAGGATCATATCTGAGCCCCAGCCCATGCAAACCCATATGCTGAACTGAGGTGTGCTTTCCATGTGGGAGGCCCCCAGATTGTGGGCACATGCCTCCCATGGGGGAGGCCCCTGCCTGGTTCCTGCCCTGTGCAGCCCAGTGTACACCTGTGTGGAATAAAATTATAGTAAAAACTAATGATGTACAACTATGGAGACTGCTCTGGGGCCTCCTCTCCCTTCTTTCTGTCTCTCTCTGTCTGTCTCTTGCTCAAAGACAATAAAGTTTTTTTAAACAATAATTGTGAATACTTTTTTCTATGCTGAAGTCATTTGCTTATTTAACATGCATCAGTAATCATGAACTATACCCTTTTCGTGGTGACCTGCATTGAACAATATTAACCAAAAGATTTGCATAGTCACAGTACTTCTTTAAAGCACCAGTAAATGTAGTAAAATTCCAATATAGTAATATTTAAAGAATCATGATTCTTTCCTTCTAACAAATTTTGACACACATTTCAAGCTCATGAAAACACTCATGATTTGCAAAGGTTCACTGTCTTCCTATAAAACTTTAGCAAGCCTTAGATATTGCTTATTTTGAGTTTATATCTTTTGCTTCAGTAGTCTCATTATATATATTATACTAATTTCTATTTATAAACAAAAATTTAATCCTCTATTTTCACCTTTATTTTTTCTAATACTGTATTGGTTATGTAGCATCCTCATTGATGCAACTCAGCCTGAATGTTAAAGCCAATCATTCATTCATTTAATCATTTCATTAAGTAGTTTAACTGAACCTTGACTCTGATACACACACTATATTTGGCACACTGTAGAGGTTATAAGCATATATAAATCATAGTCCTTGCATTCACTATCTAATATTTTAGGGATGGACATGAGAGCAAAGAGAAACAGACAAACAGTCTGAATCCCTTTCAGTTCCCTCGTCTCTATATCCAGGTCCCTCTACCTTCATTTCTCTTCAGTATCCCAAACTCTTGCGCCAATCACAACTCACAATTTAGTATCCCAATACTCATACTTCATACACAATAATCCCTCAACAGTTTACATTATTTCTCTGCCCCTAAATCCTACCTTAAAACTCTCTTAGTTATAGAAAATAAAAAGAACTATTTAAGAATAGCCATTATTAACAGAGACCATCCTATCCTCTTGGAAATAGCTTTGGGAAGACCTAGCATTTCATAGACTTTAACTCTTTAAACAAACTAATAACAATATTTTTAGTTAAAAAGTTCTACAAAGACACAATGGACAATTCAAAAGAGATTCTTTAATTTGCAAACAAATACACTAATAAAGACAAAGGAAGGAGAAATGGAAGAGTGAACGAAAGGAAGAAGAGAAGGAAAGACAGAGGAGAAAATGAGCAAAAAAGGAAAAGAAGGAATGGAGGGAGAAAGGAAAGGAGGGAGAGAGGGAAGGAAAGAGGGAAGGAGAGAAGAAAGGAGGAAAGGAAAGATGGGAAAGAAGGAAGAGACAGTAACAAACAAATCAACAAGAACATTAAGCTAACCTTTCTAATGTGTTTAAGATACAAAATCTATCCCAGCAAGAATTTGCTTTTACATGGCGTTTTTATCCAGAATTCTAAAAATGAGAGCAACTCAAATGTTTACTCACTAAATCACCACAACACTTCACACGCTTGAGGAGAATGGGTAATGTTGATAGTCTTTGCCTTTTCTTCAAATGCTGCTTATAAAAACTAAAAATAAGGTATACAATTGTTCCAAGAGAAAAATCTACCGTGTAACAGAGGATGAACATCTGCTTTCATAGATTAAAAGCCTTGATTCTAAATGTTTGCAAAATTTTAGAACACTACCTGAGACCGATTCACAGATTAAATCCCTGATCGTTATAATCATATACATACATGAAGTGATATTTAAAACAAAACATTGTGAAGTTTAGTTTTTAGTATTTCAGTCAAGGATGTTATGATGACATAAATGCCTTATTATATTTAATTTGTTCCCTAAATTAAAGGCAATGGGGTTATAAGCCAACATAATAAAAACAATACATATTCAGTTTGTATATAAATCATTCCTAGTACTTTCAAAGTAGTTCTGTTAATGAGAAACAAATATCTCCTTCTAATTTTTTATGGAATGACCATATATGTTTATCTAAAGTAAAGTATACACATTATTAACATGCCATAAAAAATTCAACATTACCCTGTACCTTATAGTCATAGTGAATATTTTCTTGGTTATTAAAATATCTAATTCCGGTTTTCTAGAGATCGCGGTGGATTAAAAATCATATTCTTGTAAAAGACATAGAAAATATATTGGGTTTTAAATCATGGTTATTGAACTTCCAAAAAGATTTATAAGATTGAAAATAAAAAAGGGAATTAAATGGCAAGAAAATTGAGGATAAGTAGCCCTCTTGGTTAATATGCAAAATTGGACATCAAAAATTGTTTTTTATTCTCTGGCTTTGATGCCTCTGCTTTTATAGGTTGGGCTGGGCATGAAGATTGAGCCATTAATCTTTTGAGGAAAAGATGCCAAGTTCACTCCTCTTCTACTTGATCTATGGAGATCAGTAATAATGCTCTTCAGTAAGCTACATCCACATGCTTCTCTAACCAAAGGTGGCATGGTAACAATCATCAGCTGAAATGAGAGCAAGCTATGAAAGTATACGGGTAAAGTAATATTATTTATTCTCAAATTGCAGACTTAATATTCAAAAATCAAACTAACTTCCATCCAATCAGGTCTTAACAGATACTGGGGGGATCTACGGTACCTTACTTCACATTATACAGAAAAGTAAACCAATCACACATATCACTAAATCTCAGTACCTGCCTTATTTGTCCTTTTTATATTTTGATATAGAAAACACATGAGGTTTGGGAGGTATTAAGTAGCTATATGACAACAATATTAGTAAACAGACGAGAACAAAGTTTCAGAACTTCAGCCAAACTTAGGGCAGCATTTTACTACAACCCTCCAAAAATAATTATATCTTTACAAGAAAAATTGAATTTGAGATAGGACATGGAGTTTTCTCA
>PVKE010036599.1:0-16311 GCA_004027555.1 Craseonycteris thonglongyai | reverse complement strand
ATCGCGACACACTTTTAAGATAAAAAGTAGATCTTATATACAGAAAATTTGGCCACCCCTGTTATACTGAACAAGGAAAAACTGAAACCTTTTCTTCTAAAATCAGTAATGAGACAGGAATGTCTCCTATTACCACTGCTATTCAACAAAGTGCTGGAAATTCTAGCCAGAGCCATTAGGCAGGAAAAAGAAATAAAAGGCTTCCAAATTAGAAATGAAGTTAAATTGTCACTTTTTGCAGACGGTATGATCATCTATATAGAATACCGCAAAAACTCCACCAGAAAACTGTTAGAAGTAATAAATGAATACAGTAAAGTTGCAGAATAAAAACTCAGTGTAGAAAAATCAATACCTATTTTATACACAAACAATGGAGCTTCAGAAAAATAAATGAGAAAAACGACACCCTTTTGCAATCAAAATAAAAATAAAATACTTAGGAATAAACTTAACAAAGAATGTGAAGTACTTATACATGGAAAACTATTAGACACCATTAAAAGAAATTGAAGAAGATACAAAGAAATGGAAGAATATTCCATGTTCATGGATTGGAGAATCAACATAGTTAAAATGACCATATTACCCAAAGCAATATACAGATTTAATGTAATTCTCATCAAAGTTCCACAGACATTCTTTCAAAAAATAGATTAAAAAAATTATCAGATTCATATGGAACAACAAAAGGCTCCAAATTGCCAAAGCAATCCTCTGAAAAAAAAAAAAATAAGGCTGAAGGCATCACACTTCCTGACTTCAGTCTATACTACAAAGCATCAATAATCAAAACAGATTGGTATTGGCAGAGAAACAGACATACAGACCAATGGAACAGAATCAAAAACCCAGAAATAAAACCACTAAAGAAAAGAAAGCCTCTACAGTAAATGGTGCCAGGAAAATTTAAAAATCAAATGCAAAAGAATGAATCTGGACTGTGAACTGTCACCATACACCAAAATTAACTCAAAGTGGATTAAAGACCTCCACATAAGGTACAAAATTATCAAGTGCATAGAAGAAGGCATTGGCACTAAACTTACAGACCTTGGGCTCAGAGAGCACTTTATGAACTTGACCCCAAAGGCAAGGGAAGTAAAAGCAAAAATGAATGAATGGGACTATATGAAACTAAAAAGCTTCTACACAGCAAAGGAAACCATCAGAAAATTAGAAAAGAAATCAACCAAATGAGAGAAAATATTTGCAAACAATGCCTCTGATAAGGGGCTAATATCTAAAATATATAAAGAACTCATACAACTCAACAACAACAAAAACAAACAATCCAGTTAAAAAATGGGCAGAAGACCTAAAATGGCACTTCTCACCTGAAGATTTACAACCAGCAGATACATGAAGAAATGTTCAACATCTCTAGCAATTAGGGAAATGCAAATTAAACCACAATGAAATGCTACCTCCCACCTGTTAGAATGGCTATAATCAACAGGACAAGGAATAACAAGTGCTGGAGAGGTTGTGGACAAAAAGGAACCCTCATACACTGCTGGTGGGAATGTAAGTTGGTACAAACATTGTGAAAGGCAGTGTGGAGATTCTTCAAAAAACTACGAAAGGAGTTGCCATATGAATCCCTCTCCTGGGTATCTACCAAAAAAAACCCTGAATACCTTAATACGTAAAGATATATGTACTCCAATGTTTATCGCAGCACTGTTCATGGTGGCGAAGTAGTGGATTCAACCAGAGTGTCCTCTGATAGATGACTGGATAAAGAAATTGTGGTTCATTTATACAATAAAATACTACTCAGCAATAAGAAAAAATAAAATACAGCAATTTGTGACAACATGGAAGGTCCTTGAAAACATCTTATTAAGCAAAATAAGTCAGAATGAAAGAATCAAGAAACATGATCTCACTTATAGGTGGAATGTAAAAATGAAATGAACAAAGAAACAAAGACTCATGGACACAGTCAATAGTTTAGTGGTTACCTGAGGGAAATGGGGAAGGTGGGTAGGAGAGATGGGTGTGGGGGGAGTAGGGAGATTGGACTCAAATGCACGGTGATGGAAAGTGAGCTGGTTCTGGGTGGTGAGCACATAATGCGATGTATAGACAATGTAATGTAGAATTGTACACTTGGAAACAATGTAATTGATATAAATTAATGTCACCCCAATAAATTTAACAACAACAACAACAACAACAAAAAAATGCACAAATACACAAAAATGCATTTAAAAAAATTACCAGGGAAAGATCTTTTCTAAAAGATTTTTTTTTGTATGACGTGGTTCAAAAATAATGAAATCCCCTCCAAAAGTGTTTCATTTATTTAATATATATTTTTATTTTTTGAGGGAAGAAGAGAGAGAAGGGGAGAGACAGAGAGAGAGAGACAGAGAGAGAGAGACAGAGAGAGAGAC
Source organism: Craseonycteris thonglongyai (assembly GCA_004027555.1). Lineage (NCBI taxonomy): Eukaryota > Metazoa > Chordata > Mammalia > Chiroptera > Craseonycteridae > Craseonycteris > Craseonycteris thonglongyai. Next base: position 13,909 of record PVKE010036599.1, on the reverse strand, counting down.
AGAGAGAGAGAAGAGAGAAAGGCCCAGAGCCATCTCCATAGTTTTACATAATTAGTTCTTACATGGTTTCATTCCACACAGGTAGATGTGGGGCCACATAGTCAGGAACTAAACTTGGGACCTCCCACATGGAAGGTGAGAACTTTGATGCCATCTCAGTGGTTACACCACAGTTACACCACATTTCAGCACCTGGGTACGCATGGGCCAGGATCAGGGCCAGGATTCAATCCTCAGACCTCTCTCACATTTGAAAGGCAAGTGTCCGACCTGCTGAGGAATCTTAGCATCCCCAATATATTTTCTTTAATATTTATTTTTTTGTGTTTTTGAGAAAAGATGTAAGAAAGAGAGAGAGAGACAGATAAAGAGAGGGAGAGATAGAAGAGGGGAGGGTCTAGAGCAGTAACTATAGTTGTACATCATTCATTGTGATATAGTTAATTCCACACAGGTGTATGGTAGGTAGGGCTGTGCAGGGCAGAAACAGAACCAGGTACCTCCCACATGAGAACTGAGAACCTTCACTACTGAGCCATTCCAATGGTTACCAAATTATCTACAGTTCAGCATATTAGTCTGCACTGGCTGGCACTGGGACTCAAACCCCAGACCTTGCTTTTGCAAGGCAAGTGCTCAACTGCTAAGCTGAGATCCCAGGAGATCCCAGCATTTCCTATCTTGCTCTGACTTTATTGACATAATTTTTCTGTATGCATAGTATTATATTATACTATCATTCTGCTTCAAATAATAATTACATATACATTCCAGAGCAGTTTTGCTCAGGTTGAAACATAAAGAAATCACATGGGAAATTGTATTATCCCTATAAATTGCCACTTTACTCACTTGTCATTTCCAGACTAAATTGCACAGATACACTTTATGAAATGTGAAACATACATTATGCAATGTCCGGATTACCACTTCCCAGATACAACTTACTTATAATAGAAGTGCAGGAGAGATTTTGAGGTCATGTTCAGAGTCCTCTCCGGACCCAAGATCTATAAGTTTAGTACCAATTTTTCATTCTGTGCAGTTTATTATTTCAGGCCATATGTGGAGGTCTTTGTTCCATTTTGAGTCAATTTGGGTATATGGTGTCAGTTCACAGTCCAAATTCATTCTTTTGCATGTGGTTTTCCAATTTTCCCAGCACCATTTACTGAAGAGGCTTTCTTTTCTCCATTGTATATTTTTCATCCCTTTGTCAAAAATTATCTGACCATGTATTTGTGGGTTTATTTCTGGGTTTTCAATTCTTGTCCATTGGTCTAGGTATCTATTTTTTGCCAGTACTCAGCTGTTTTGATTATTGATACATTTTAGTATAGACTAAAATTTAGCAGCATGGTGCCTTCAGCCTTATTATTTTTTCACAGAATTCCATTGGCAATTCAAGCTCTTTTGTGGTTCCATACAAATCTGATGATTTTAAAAATCCTTTTCTCAAAAGAATATCTGTGGGATTTTGATGGAAGTTGCGATAAATCTTTATACTGCTTTGAACAATATAGACTTTGTAACTATGTTGAATCTTCCAATCAGTTATCATAAAATATCTATCCACTTTTGTTTGTCTCTTATTTAATGTCTTTTAATAATTTTGTATAGCTTTCTGTGTATAAGTAAGTCCTTTATATTCTTTATTAAGATTTTTTTCTAGGCATTTTATTCTTTTTGTTGTGATCACAAAAGGTATTTTTGTTTAAATTTATTTTTCTGAAATTTGTTTTTAGTGTATAAAAATGCAATGGATTTTTTTACATTGATTTTGTATTCTGCAAATTTACTGTATTAGCTCATTATTTATAATAGTTTTCTGGTGGACTCTTCATTATTTCCTATATAAAGGATCATGTCACCTGCATATAGTGACAGTTTTAACTTCTCACCTCCCAATTAGGATGCTATTTATTTCTTTCCTTTACCTGATTGGTTTAACTAGAACTTCCAGGACTATGTTGAATAGCAGTTGTTACAGGAAACGTCTCTGTCTTGTTCCTGAGTTTAGAAAGAACAGTTTCAGTTTTTCCCATTTAGTATTCTCCCATTTGGTATTTGTCATATGTGTGTTAATATTGCTGACGTACTTTTCTCTTATACCCATTTTATTAAGTTTCACAATCAAGTGGAATTTGTCCCAGAAGCACAGGATTGGTGAACATGTGCAAGTAGAACAAGATGATACACCACATTAAAATAAATGTAAAAATGAATACAAAGCTAATTTGCACAAAATACAGTCTGCATTCATTTAAAAAAACTATATAGTACACAACAATATTGTTATTTCTTTCATGTTGTTTTATTTTATTTCATATTTTTGTTTTCAAATCATGAAGCACCAGTATTATTGTACATCTACAAGTTTTCTGAATATTTCTTCTCTTTTAAATCAATGCATATATAAATCTCCTATGTTAAATATTTGATAGGCTTCCAATATTATGATATTCAGCAGAAAAATTTCAGCATCTTACTTTGCATATTGTTTCAGTGCTTTTACCAGTCAGTGTGTTTTATTTTTTGTTTGTCTTGTTTTGTTTTACTTTTGCATTATTTTGCACTAAAATCTCCCCTCTAAAATTTTCTATCATTTATTCTGTTTTCTCTATGCACTCAGTCTACATATTTATTTACAGATATACTTATTGTTTGTTCTTATTTCCTAAAAAAAAATATATATCCTTTTCTAAATTATATTTGTTGCTTTCTTACAACCCATCATAGTCCTCCTGGCTTGTGTTTGCTTATTGTGCTGATGAAACAAACATTTACAATTATGATGAAAAATATGCCTGATATTTCTTTTTTTTTTTTTTAATTTTTGACAGAGAGAGAGAGATACAGAGACAGAGACAGAGAGAGAACTGAACTGGGGGAGCTCCCAGTTCAGCATATGGTTCCGCACGGGCCGGGGCCGGGATTCGATCCCTGGTCCCTGGCGCTGCAAAGTGAGCGCTTAACCCACTGAGCCATCCCGGCTTCCCACATATTTCTAAGACTATTAATCTTTTTTGGTGCTTGAGGTATGTTTCTGCAAGCAGTATGTTTGTTCTGAAACTTGCACAGAAGAAATGATGGCCTTGAGGCACAGAGGTAATGTCAGGCTGCAGGAAAAGACTGGGCATGCTTGTTTCCTTAATTAAGCTGTGGATTGTGTTGTGTTTGTCAAGGAGAGTGGTGCACCTGTGTGCAGCATGAAATCACTGTGTTAGGTCCAGTGCCCTATGACACCATAGAACCAACTGGAGAACCAATGGTATGCCAGGGAAGTAACAAATTTAGACACAAACCAAATAAAATAACTTATTTAAAAGAAAGACGACGCTTTTTCAAAGTTTTTTACTTCAAAATGTGACAAAAATTATGAATTTGCTGTTAAATAAAGTTAAATTGCCACTTTACACCTTGAAATTTTTGTTATCTTAAACTTACTTCTCTTGTATAATCTTACACTCTACCTATTAAATGTAAAAAAGTAAAACATATGTAAGACTCCAAAAGTTTTATATATTATATTCAATATTTCATTTTTCCTGAATTGACTTCAGTCATACCACAGCATTTCCCAGTCAATCTCTACTTAAGAAAACTTTGGTGTTTATCTTTTTGTAAATAAGTTATGTAATTTTTTTCTCTCTCAAATAATGGAATATATTTCTATTCTCCCAAGTGGGGGTTGTACTTTGTGGCATCCTTCCAAAGAGAAAAGTATGAAAAGGAAGTCAAGGACTCTTTACAATGGGAACTCTGACAATGACAAACTATCTGAAGCCAGTGAAAACCAATCATAATAGCATGTTCTTTGATATGATACATTAAAAATGCTGCTTTACCTCTGTGATATTGCTCCTCAAAACCCATAAGTCCACTTTAATCAAGAAAACAAAAAACAACAAACTGACACAAATTAAAAAACAACCATTCTACTAAAAACTCCATAAAATTGCGAAACCCATCAGAAACAAGGAAAATGTAAGAAAATTCCACTGTTGAGAAAAACCATACACCTAGATCTTCAAATAGAGAGAAAAAAAGAAAAAAGAAACACCATTATGTAAAAGTTACAGAAATACAAGTAAGGTATAAATTTGATTGATCATTAGGTGTCAATCTAAGTCATTAGTTGTGGCAAAGATGACACAGCAATATATGATGTAAATACTAAGGAAAACTGCATGTTATATACACAGGAACTGTTTATATTATACTACTGTGCAACTATTCTATACATTTTAAGATATTATACAATAAAATATTTTCTAAAAAGTCAAATGTATGCACAAATATATACAAAAATAAATATATGGTTTGTCCTCATTTCTTTTCTCACCATTAGTACTTCAACTAAGACATTGGATTAGGAAAGTACATTTTTATAAGTTCATGATATACAGACAATCAATTTTGTGTAAAGATAATTTAGTAGAAGTATTTTTAATTGAAATACCTTTTAAAAGTGATAATTACCATATTTGTTTTTTTGCCAGTATATAATTAAATTTGAATGAAATAGAACAAGAAATGTTGAGCTAAACATGCTAGACACATTAACAGTTATTAAAATTTGTTAATTAATATCTATTTTTATAATATTAATAAGTATAGAACTCTGATTTCTCCCAATTCTGCTCCATTTGTTAACTTGCTCTGTTAATAATAATACAGAGTAATATTTTCAATGGACCTTAAGAGGGATGAAAACTCCATAGCCCGTCATAAAATTCAAACAATGTTCATGTTGTCACAATTATTTTTTATGTAGGTAAGTACTCTGGGCAGAATAATTAGAAACTGGTAAATATATTGTGGCTGAACTGGATTTTTTCTAACAAATAATTAATGTGTTTATAATATTTATTGCTGTTATTTTTATAGTACAATGACAAGGATTTTCATGAAAAGTAAGAGTGGAAAGAACAGTATTATTTTTCTCACAATACCAGCTGTCTGGTGCATAAATTATCATTATCTTCTTGTTAAGAGAAAGAAAAAGTTTTTCAAAGTTATATAAGTTGCCACTATCATTCAGATATCAGAATTTGACTTTAAATTCAGGTATATCACATTCCTAGCATTAGATGTGCTCAGACACCTGAATGAACATAAACTGCATCTTTGATATCTAAATGCTCTGCCTCCTAGGTAATTAGATTGTTCTCCTCTGAGACAAAGATAATATATTATACTTCATATTTTATCCATTTTACTCATACAAATCCATTGAGTAAATATTATCACATTGAAAAAATTAGAAAAATCATTCCTCACATCTTAAATAAATTACTTTGGAAAGATTTTATTTGGCTCATAGCTATATTTTTAACATATTATTCAAATATTATACACATTTTCCTTCTCAAAATGCTCTCAAATTTAATGTTTTTTATTAAAAAATATTAATGGTATTAAATTAATCAGGTGTAAATTACATGTAAATGTGATTTTATGACTGTCATTATCTCTTTGTCTAAAACATTCACTGACTTTTGCATGAATCCAAAACCAAATTCAATTGAGTACATTTCCAAAGTATTTCTAGATTTTATTTTTTCAAGAGAAATTGTAGATTATGCTTAGACATATGTAAAATCAAAATAAAATGACAAATAGCATTATAAATATAATATTTTATTACATAATCAGCTACATTTATCTACAAATAATGCTTAAAGTATTTGGATATAGTTGTTGTTGTTTTTTCTTTTTGTAAATTGAGCATCTTACAATAGATAAGATTATTAAACCAAACCATTTCTTTTACAAAATGAATGAATAAATTTTACCTTAAACTAGTTGAACTGTTTAAAAATTAAATTGATGAGATCCTGATAAACAAATTTCAACTTATTTGTTGTACCTTTGGATTTAACTTTGAACATCAGAAACTTTGAGCCTGTGGTTCCTCCTTTATAATGGCGCCTTGTAAAAATCATTTAAGTACCGGTGGTCATGATTGCTGCCCTAGACTGGTCACATTTCCCAACCCTTAATTGTCACCAGTCCATGGGTTGTGTTGAATATGCTAAATATATGAAAGCTCTATTGATCCCCAAGGGGGAACACTGAAGTAAATATGGGGCACTATGGTCACCCAGTTGTGGGGATTGGGTGTAACTGGAGAGAATGGAACTTAACTCATTCTGCTGAGCCAGTGTTGAGGCAGAGGACCCTCTGATGCCAAACAAGTAAAATTGAGGCCCTGGAGTCCACTGAGGAGTAGCCTCCCTGCTAGAAGTTTTTCTGAGCAAGAAAAGGTGGAGTCAGATCAAATGTGGCAGTGTCACAAATGAGTGTTGAAAGCTTTGGGAAACTTTAATAAAGTATTAGTAATTATAATTTTTAAAAATCAAGTCAATCACAGTAAAAGTAAGATTGAATTAACTTTACATTATTTCTATAGAAAATAGTGAAAATTTATAGTCATATAAATGGATACTATATTTAAATAATTATCCAAGATTTGCTTCTACCAAGGAGATGCATAGACATAATTTTTATATCCTTTCTGCCTAGAGTGTTTAACCCCCCAGCATATTATGTTAAAACAAACAAAACAAAAACAATAAAAAAATAGGACTCTGGATCATGAAAAGGAGGTGGCAGGCCACCTAGAAAACCTATGCATTGCACAGTTGTGAGATACTTGGGTTTTCTTTTTGCCCCGTATATTCAGACTTTGAACTAAAGATTCTGATAACACAAAAATGTCAATGGGTGCAGACAATAAAATTTCTCTCAGTAAGCTGTTTTCTCTAGACAAAAGACCAGAAAAGTTGCAACCTAGCAAGACATGAACATTTTTAGTCAACAGCTTTACCTCCACCAAACACTACAGAAAACAAACAAACAAACAAACAAACAAACAAACAAACAAACCCTAAGTTCTACACCTATCAATGTCAGAAATGCCAAATGGAGAACTTAGATTTTTACCCTTGCCAAACTAATAAGGAATACAAAACTCCCCCGAAATAGTGGAGGGGGAAAAAAAAACAACCAGCCAGGATTTTAATTATCACCAGGTAGAACTAGTATTCTCCAACTACTCTGTAGTGTCACTAAATGGTTTTGGGAACCACTGATGAGAAAATTCATTTTCTTAATTAAATTTATTAAGGTTACATTGGTTAGTAAAATTATATAGTCTTCAAGTATATAATTCTGTAATAGATTATCTATATATTGCATTGTATATTCACCATGACAATCAAATAAGTATCTTTTTTATCACCATATATTTGATCACTATTACCCCCTTATACATTCTTTTCTTGGGCCCTTATACTCTGGTAAATACTAAACTGTTTTCTGTGTCTATGTGTTTTTGATTATTTGTTTGTATTGTTTTATTTGTTGTTGTTGTTGCTTTGCATTGTTTTATATTCCAATTATGAGTGAAATGATAGGATTCTGAACTTTTTCTTTCTTATTTATTTCACTTAGCATCATAATCTCAAGATCCATCTATGTTGTCACAAATGGCAGTATTTTATCTTTTCTATGGCTGAGTAATATTCCATTGTGTAAATGTACCACAGCTATTTTTTCCCAATCATCTATCAAAGGATATTTAGGTAGTGTTCATGTCTTGACCACTATAAATAGTGCTGCAATAAAAATAGTGATAAATATACTTTTACAAGTTAATGTTTTTGTAATGAAGCAATTTTTTGGTCACCCATTCAAAGTAGGATTAGTGATGACATGGTGAGGAGTTGGAACTTCCATTCATGCTTAGCAATAACAAAGAAGTCACTAGCTCAGGTGCCAATAAGGCTGAAAGTAGAATCTGGACTTCTACCCTCATTTCCAATAATAAGATAAGTCCAGAATCCTTAATCCAATAAAATTATTATACAAGGGAAATATATTTAAATGGGTTAATAAGATAATTTATTTCTATCAGAACTATAAAAGAATAGCTGAAGATTGCTCTATCCTGGGGAAGCCGGGATGGGTCAGTGGGTTAAGCGTTCACTTTGCAGCCCCGAGGACCAAGGATCAAATCCTGGCCCTGACCTATGCGGAGTGCCCCCAGTTCAATTCTCACAGGGGTGAGACCCCAGCCCAGTTCTTGCCTTGCGCAGCCCCGCACCCACCATGGGAATGAAACTGTGGAAAAACCGATGATGTGCAACTATGGATGCTGTTCTGAGCCCTCCCCCTTCTCTCTGTCTCTGTATCTCTCTCTCTCTCTCTCTCTCTGTCAAAAATAATAAAAATAAACCTTTAAGATTGCTCTATCCAGAGGGGCAATGATAAATTTGAACCTGATGACATCAGAAGTATAAAAATAAAGGACAGTAATAACATATATAAAAACACATAATTATTATTTTATTTTTTAGAATTTTTTATGTTATGTTGGATGGAAGAGAAATTATAACATGATCTAAAATGATTCTATATTAATATAAAAAAATAGTTCAGAAAATTACACTATGAATGGGGAACAGGAATAAACGATGAGATATAAAGAAAAAAATCATTCTTTTTTTCAGTTAAACATTTTTTTCTTATTAATTGTTAATTTAATTGGGGTAATATCGGTTAGAAAAATTACATAGGTTTTAGGTGTACAATTCAACATTATGTCATCTATGTATTGCATTATGTGTTCACCACTCAGAGTAAGTTCTCTTTCCATCACAATATTTTTGATTTCTCCTCCCTACTCCCCCAAGCTCTGCCCCTTTACCCTCATATAACCACTAAAATATTGACTGTGTCCGTAAGTTGTTTCTCTGAAACTTTCAATGTTATATTACACCTATAAGTGAATTTACATGACTCTTGATGTTTTCAGTCTGGCATATCTCACTGAATATGATAATCTCAAGGTCTATCCGTGTTTTCACAAATGGCTGCATTTATCTTTTTTATTAATGATTAGTATTCCATAGTGTAAATGTACCACAATTTCTTTATCTGGTCATGTATTAAAGGAACTTTGGTTGTTACCACAACTTGGGCATTGTGAACAGTGCTGCGATGAACATTGGGGTACATGCATGGATTTTTGTACATTGATTTTGTATCCTGCAACTTTACCGTATTCATTCATTATTTCTAATAGTTTTCTGGTGGAGTCTTTAGGTTTTTTTTTATAAAGAATCATGTCATTGGAAAATGAGTGACAGTTTATTTCACTCCCCATTTGGGTGCCTTTTATTTATTTCTCTTGCCTGGTGGTTCTGGCTATAACTTCAGACCCTATATTGAATAACAGTGGTGACAGGGGACATTCCTGTCTTGTTACTGATTTTAGAAGAAAAGGTTTCAGTTTTTCCCCATTCAGTATATATTCACTGAGAGTTTGGCATATGTCTGTATTATGTTGACATACTTTCCTTCTATACTCATTTCATTCAGTGTTTTAATGATGAATGGATGTTGTATCTGGTCAAATGCTTTTTCTGCATCAGTTGATTGATTTGCATATGTTGAACCATCTTTGTGCCCCTGGGATGAATCCCACATGAATGTGATGTATAATCTTTTTAACGCACTTTTGTATTCTATTTGCTAGAATTTTTATTTAATATTTTTTATTGTTAAATTTATTAGGGTGATATTGGGTAGTAAAAATTACATAGGTTCTAGTTGTACTATTTTATAATACTTCATCTATATGTTACAATGTTTTCATCAGTCAGAATCAGCTTTCTTTCTGTCTAGCTCCCTCTCCCTCCTCTAGTATTCTGTTTAAAATTTTTGCATTGATATTCATTGGAGATATTTGATCTTCATTTTGTGTGTGTGTGTGTTGCCCTTGCCAGGTTTTGGTGCTAAGGTAATGTTGGCCTTGCAGAATCAGTTAGGAAGTATTGCATTTTTTTTTTATTTTTTTGGGAAAATTTTGAGGACAATAAGTTTTCCTGTATTAATGCCCGGTAAATCTTGTTAGTGAGACCATCTGGTCCTAGACTTTTGCTTTTGCTGAGGTTTGTGATGATGGTTTCAATTTTCTTTACTGTTGATTGGCCTGTTTAAGTTATTTAGTTCTTAGTTTATTCTAGGTAGACTATATGTTTCTAAAAACTTTTTCATTTCTTCTAGGTGGCGAAATTAGGTGGCATATAGCCCTTCATAGTAGTCTTGTATGATCCTTTGTATTTCTGTGGTATCAGTTGCAATTTCCTCTCTTTCATTTTTAATTCAAAATATTTGCTTCTGTGCTCATTTTCCCTTGTGGTTTGTCGATTTTATTCATTTTTTCAAAGTACCATCTCTTTGCTGCATTAGTGTTTTCTATTGTTTTTGTTATTTATTTTGTTTAGCTATGCTCTAAATTTTATTATCTCCTTCTTTCTGCTGACTTTGGTGTTTTTAATTATTTTTTTCTAATTATTTAATATGTAATATTATGTTTTTTACTTGAGTTTTTCTTTTTGTTGTTGTTGTTTCTCAAGAAAGGCCTATAATGGTATAAATTTCCTTCTCATTACCAATTTTGCTGCTTCACAGTAATTTTGATATGTATTGTTTTCCTCATCATTCATTTCTATGTATTTTAAATATTTTCTTTTATTTGCTCTTTGATCCAGTCTTTTTTTATTGTTAAACTTATTAGGATTAGATTACATTGGTTAGTAAAAATTACATAGGCTGCGGGTGTACAATTCTACAGCGCTTTGCCTATGTTTTATAATATGTGTTCATCACCCGTAGTTAGTTAGTTTTCTTTCCATCCCCATATATTTAGCTCCCCCTTCCTTCTCTCCCACCCCCTCCCCACTTACTGACAGATAACCATTCAACTCTTAACTGTGTTCCTGGGGGAGTGACTGGATCATGTCCATAAGGTTTTGCAACAAAGAAAGAAAACCTCATGGACATGACTCTGTCATTCTATAATAACATGTTGTAGAATCTCCATGTATATGTGTTTTTTTATTGCTTTCTTTTGACCTTTGATCTCAATTTCAAAGCTTTTTGTTCAGAGAATACAGTTGATATGATTTCAATCTTCTTAAATTTGCTTAGACTAGCGTTGTGTTGCAGCATGTGGTCTATCCTTGAGAATATTCCATGTGCACCAGAAAAGAATGTATACTCGTGTGTTGCAGGACAAATTGTCCTATAAGTGTTAATTATGTCCAATTGCTGTAATGTATCATTTAAAGTTAATATTTTATCATTAACTTTCTGTTCCAATGATCTGTCCACGCTGTCAAGGGGGTCCTGAGGTCCTCTAATGTAATTGTGTTTTTGTCAGTTTCTCTTTTTATATATGTTAGTGGTTGCTTTGTAAATTTTGGTGCTCCCTAGTTTGGGGCATATATATTAATAAGTGTCATATCTTGTTGTATTGCTGACTTTATTACTATAAAATGTTCATCTTTGACTCTTATTACCTTTGTGATTCTGAAGTCTGTTTCATCAGGTATAAGTATGGCTACACTTACTTTTCTCTGGATGCCATGTGCTTGGAGTATTGTTTTCCACCCTTTTACTTTGAGTCTGTATTTGTCCTTGTGGCTGAGGTGTGTCTTTTGGAGGCAACACATGGTTCAGTCTTGTTTTTGAATCAAGTTTGTTATAGTGTATCTTTTTATTAATGAGTTTAGTCCATTTACGTTTATGGCTAATAATTAATATACAAAGTTTTCCTATACCATTTTATCATTTGTTTTCTGGTGGCTCTTTATTTGTTTATTTTGGTTTGATGGTGTTTATGAATATTTTCTCTGTTTTCTTTTTTTTTAGTGGTTACCATGAAGTTTAAAAGAAACTTCCATACATGCAGTGGTTCCTGTCTTAAGGATGCTTCTTATTTCAATTCTGTTTGGAAGTTTAAACCTTTACTTCTTCCTTGTTTTTGCTTTTGTTGTCCCAGTTTATACTATTTATTTCTACCTTTGTTTCAGGTCTAATAGCCTCCTTCAGTATTTCTTGAAATGCTGGACTTGTGCTAGAAAATTTTCTCAGCTTTCGTATGTCTAAAAAGGTATTTATTCCTCTTCTATATCTAAAAGATAACTTTGCCTGGTAGATGATTCTTGGATGGTAATTTGTCTCCTTCAATATTTAAAATACTTGATTTCTTAACCTCCTGGCTTATAAAGTCTCTGTTGAGAAATGGGATGATAATCTGATGATCTTTTTCTTTATAGATTATGGTGTTCTTTTCCAGGTTGACTTGAGGATTTTTTTATTATTATTATTTTTCTTGTCTTTGACTTTTGACATCTTCAGTATAATGTGCCTTAGAGAAGGTCTGCTAGGATTGAAGTAGCTAGGGGTCCTGTTTATTTCTAGGATTTGAAGTTCTAGTTCTTTCCATAGATTTGGAAAATTTCCATCTACTATTTGTCTGCGCAAATTCTCTTTGTCCGTTCCATTCTTTGCTCTCTCTTTAATACCTATTATTCTTAGGTTACTCTTTCTAATGGAGTCAGATAGTTCTTGAAGAGCTCTTCCATTTTGTTTAACTCACAGGTCTCTCTCTTCTTCCTCGTGTGACATTTCCAAATTTCAGACTTCGACTTCACTAATTTTTTCCTCCATCTGGTCAGCTGGTCACCTATGTTAACTATTTTATTTTTCATTTCTCTTAGTGTTGTTACTTATCTCCAGAATTTTTATTTGTTGTATATTTTATAGTTTTATTTGTTTTGTTCTTAGATTTTCTTCCTATGATCACTTAGCTCCCTTTTTGTACTCTGCCCATTTTTCTTTCATATCTTTGAGAGCTTTCAGAATTACAGTCTTTAATTCTGTGTCATTTAGATCATATATTTTCATACCTTCCAATTCTTTTTCTGGTGATTTTACATTTTCTTTCTGAGCACCTCTGTTCACTAGGGTACTCCTTGCTATTGGAGGATTGTTTTTTGTTGTTGTTTTTCCCTGGGAATAAGGACTTTTCCCCTGGTAGATATGAAGACGTTATTTATTCACTCTGTAGCTGGTGCTGCTGTAGTGTCTTACAATATTTTCTCTTTTTCAGTTTTTGCAGTGGGAGACTTCCTAAATGGTAGGCTTCTTTTCCTTGACCTAGTTACCTTGGTCTTTGCATTCTCTTTGAGAAGATATGGTTGTTTATGGTATTGTAAGCCTCTGAGATCCCACTGCAGTCAGATTCTGTCATGCTTGCGTTCACAGTTTTCCTGGATCCTCCTGCCAGCTTCAGCAGGAAGGGTGGGAGTGGGATTAGTTAGAAAAGTTGCAGGTCTATTTGTGTCACAGGGTAATGGTATCTTCCCAGTAGCAGCTGACTGAATGCAGGCTCTGGGCATGGCTACCGAGGCGAACTTTGCGAGAGAGCAAGGGGAGGCGGCCAGGTTCTGTGTCCAAAGCCATGCTTTTGCTAACAATCATCAGTATGCACTTAGGCCACACATTTCCTGCTTTGGTTGCTAGTATTATGCTCTGCTGACCCTGTGTTACGGCCACCTGGCTCATGTTCTGCGATTGACCCTAGCTCCACCCACTAATGCTGCTCTCTGGCAATTGCCTATACAATGCTGTGGCCTCCTGTGCTTTGCTATGGTTGACCACATATCGCTATGACTGCTCTCATTGCACTCTAGCCACAGAGTAATGTTAGAGCCACCTATGTCCTGCTTCTAATCACCCACCCTGTGCTCAAACTGTATTCTCTTTTGACTTTATCCCTTGTTATCCTCCAGCCCATCCAGAGTTGTTCTTTACCTTGTCTTGCTTCCACACTCCCACCTCAGACTCTCCTCTGCCACTCTTTGGGTCAGTTACCAGGTAAGTCTTAGGCTCATGCTCTGGCATAGTGCCAGGAACCAGCCTGAATAAACAAAGTTCCCAAGTTTGAGCGGTGTGAATTAAAGATCGACCAAATGGCCAGCCAGCTGTCCTCAATAGAAGCAGCCCTGGATAGTTTTATTGCTTATCTTTTTTTTTTTTTTTTTTTTTTTTG
>PVKE010036598.1:0-16321 GCA_004027555.1 Craseonycteris thonglongyai | reverse complement strand
CACGGGAGGGGACACAGTTGCATGGGTAGGGCAGCCATCTGGAGGGCTGGGTGGCTGAAGACAGAGGACCTGCAGGACAGCTGGCAGCCCTGCCCCCACTTCAGACTCCCGGTGGGTTGTTTTTTTTTTAAGATTTGTTTTTATTGTTTTTGAGAGAGAGAGACAGAGACAGAGACAGAGAGAAGGGGGAGGGCCCAGAACAGTCTCCATAGTTGCACATCATTGGTTTTTCCACATAGTTTCATTCCACAGGTGGGCACAGGGCTGCACAGGGCAGGAACTGGGCCAGGGTCTTACCCCAGTGAGAACCGAACTGGGGGCACTCCCCAGTTCAGCACATGGATCCGCACGGGCCGGGGCCGGGATTCGATCCTCGGTCCGCGGGGCTGCAAAGTGAGCACCTAACCCACTGAGGTATCTCGGCTTCCCCCCGGTGGGATTTTTTTTTAAGATAGTTTTGACAGAGAAAGAGGGTGACAGAGAGAAGGGGGAGGGCCCGGAGCAGTCTCCACAGTTGTATGTCATCAGTGTTCAGTCTAGTTTCATTCCACAGGTGGGTGCGGGGCCTCCCACATGGGAATCTCACCCCAGTTCAGCATGTGGGTCCGTCCGTACAGGCCAGGGCCAGGACGTGATCCTCAGACCCCAAGACTACAAGGTGAGCGCTCAACGCCCTGAACCATCCCAGCATCCCCTGGGTAGGGAATTTAAAGTGAGGCCAGCTGCCACGGCATCACTGCCATATGCAGCTGACTCGCTGAGGTGCAGCTGAGGGAGCCCCGAATGCGGGAGAACCCAGAGTAGCTGGGTTCGAGCAGGGAGGCCCACTCCAGCAGGGCTGAAGCCGTCACGGAGGGCCAGTGTGACTGCCCGTTTTGTCCCCTCAGCAGTACAGACCAAACTTAACGGCATGACGAAAAAGGGATTTGGGATGCAGCCGCCAACAACGGGAGGACCCATCACTTACACGAGAGTTTATTTTCAGGACTATGCTTTTACTACAGATTATGATGTCACATAACTTAATTCACATGTAAAGACCCCTCTGGAGGCTATCTGGGTGCGTGGCCTGGGGTCACGCCTCAGGCCTGAGCGGACACCAGCTTGCTCATGCCCGAGAAGTAGGACTTCTCCCGCTCACTCATCACTTCAAAGTGCAGCGGCCTCCTGCAGAAGTTGCACTCGGCTGACGAATGCGGCTTCAGTTCCAGCCCTACTCGCGTCCACGTGGCCAGCAGCTTCTCTGTGAGGACAAACCGTTTTTAAAAGTGAAAAGGAGTACGTACCCAAAAGAAATGAAAACACACGTCGACCCAAAGACTTAACACGAATGTTCACAATAGCATCATTTTCACAATAGTCAGAAAGTGGACACCCCCTAAATGTCCATCAGCGGATGGACAGACAGCACAGGCTACCCGTACAAGGGCTATGTGGTGATAGAAAGGAATGACGTGCTGCAACATGGATGAACCTCGACAACACTGCTGTGCAAGCAGCCGGGCTTAAGAGGCCACACCCTGCACGGTTCCATGTCACGGAGGAGTGTGTGGCAAACCCACAGAGCAACTAACCGGTGGTGGCCGGGGGTGGGGAGGACACGCGGGGAGAAGCTGCGCTGTATGATGGGCAGTGCCCCCCTCACCCAGTCCACTTCCCATGTTTTCAGTTACTGCGGTTAACTGTGGCCTGAAAACGTGGAATGGAAAATTCCAGAAGGAAGCTCCTCCTAAGTAAGCTGAACACCATCCTGAGTAGTGTCATGCGGCCCCACTCTTGTCAGAGGGGTCAGTGTGGGGCTGGGTCAGGGAAACAGAGCGCGGGGACTGCTTCCAGCCACGGCCAGCACGGGGCCTCCCGACCCTCCCCGCCGAGGGGCGCTGGCATCACCGGGTGGGCTAGCAGTACCCCGAGCTTATGGAACGACTGCACCCCGACAGGGATGCAAACAACGAAATGTCTTCTAGTTTTACCAGCTGAAAACATCCTTAAATTCTCAGAAAAAGAAAAACAAACTCAGATGCCTGAGAGCAGACAGCTTTGCAACTGCTCCGAGGCCCCCCAGGCTCTCACCGAGGAAGTAACTCATCATCTGCGGGGTGTGGTGGGGCGTGGGCGCGATCCGCAGGAGCTCTTCCCCCCGGGGCACCGTGGGGTAATTGATGGCTTGGACGTAGATGTTATGTCTGCTCATGAGTTCGTCACAGACTTCAGTGTTCTTAGCAGCATCTGCAACCTGACAACAGAAGATCAGGTCAGAACAGGATGGACCCCTTCTTAGTGGAGACTAATGCACATGGTGCCCCCGAGGCCCAGGCGGGGGACAGGGCTTAAGGGCCCGGTATTGTTCAGTACAGACCAGAGACCCCAAACTATGCAAGAAGGGGGTTCCATGCCTCCCTCCCGGGCTCATGTGAGCGAAGGTGGCAGTTCTGTGACTGCAGGTGACACCAGCTGGTCCTTAAAGCCAGGGATGTGTGTACCCTGGGAGAAAAGGCAGCTCTGGTCACATCAGCTGTGCCAAGACACCAACAGGGTTACCGTTTGTGGAGGGAAAGGCAAGGCCTATTTGGAATTAGCTGACTAGGAAGCCATACTTCAAGCTAGCGAAGCTCAGGCTTCCGGAGCACTCCAGACACAAGCCCCGTGCAGCTTTAGCCCACTGGGCTCAAAGGCTGCCTTCTCACTGACGTCAGCCTAGGGCAGACACGGGGCACAGGGCCGCCGGCTCCCGCCCGGAAGTCACGTCAGACCCCTCACTGCGCGTGTCCAGTCCCGGCCCTGCCCCGGAAGTCACGCCAGACCCCCCTCACTGCACGCGTCCAGTCCCGGCCCCGCCCCGGAAGTCACGTCACCCCAGCCCCCCGTCAGACCCCTCACGGCACGCGTCCAGTCCCAGCCCCGCCCCGGAAGTCACGTCACCCCAGCCCGCCGTCAGACCCCTCACGGCACGCGTCCAGTCCCAGACAGGCCGTACCCGGACAGGGATGATGTGGCTGGGGCAGTGCACAACCGGGAGGCCGGCGTCCATGAGCATCTGCCTCATGAGCTTGACGTTGCGCTGGTGCTGGCGACGGAGCGCCCGCCCCTCAGCGCTCTTGAGGACGCGCACGGACTCCAGGGCCCCAGCCAGCAGCAGGGGCGGCAGGGAGGTGGTGAAGATGAAGCCGGCCGCGTAGGACCGCACGGTGTCCACCAGGGCGCTCGTGCTGGCGATGTACCCGCCGACGCAGCCGAAGGCTTTGCCTGGGGGAGAGGCCTCGGTTAGTGCAGCAACAGCCCCCCGCGTGCGCAGCAAGGAGCGGCCGACCTCAGGGCGGCCACGCTTTCTTCATCGCGACATTTGCACCAACTGAAGGAAAGGGGAAAACACCGAGGGAGCTTCCGAAAGGGTGTCGCCCCCAGTCAATGGCCAAGCCAAGATCAGAATGCAGGCCTCCTGACACCCGAGTGGCTGGTCCCAGTGTGCCCATCCTCTCCCCGTGAGCACCCCCTTGGGCTGAAATGTGACCCAGCCAAAACATTTAGCTGTTCTGCTGTGACCGGTACGACTTCCTATCAGTAACCACAGAACTCTGACAATGAGCCCTGGCCAGATAAATATGAAAGCTCAGAACCTGGCAGGGCTGCTTCCCGGCCAGCCTCATTTTTCAGGTCTCATTAAGCCCCTTTACATAATCGGCATCTCATGTTTCAGGATTAATGGCTCCAGAAGAGGCCCCGAGAACTTGACGTTACGTTCTGTGATCACCATGCCTGCTTGCATCCCAGCAGGTTGGGCTGGTCTAGCCTCTCCAAGTGGAAAGTCTCTCTCTCTAGCCTTTTCCACCTCACAGAGCCCACATAACGAGACCTCCTTACACGAAAGCTGCTGGACCCATGAACAAGGGCTCGCAGCTGGGAGGGCTCTCACCTCGGAGCCCCAGGTCCCCGCCTGCACGAGGTCTGCAGCCCTGGGCTGAAGAACGCTCTTGGCCTGCCTGCCTTTACCAAGGGCAGGCTGTAAATGGCACTCTAGCTAACTGCTACATGGCCCTCCAATCACCTAACTTGAAATTCTCAAATTTGTACAATCTGCATTTATATCTCTTTAACATCTCCTGGGCAGAGAATGTCTACAGTAACTATTTACACAATTCGTTTACCTGCTCCACAAAAAACTGAGGTAGGCCTAACGTTACTGCTCTTATATTAATGAGGGAAACTGAGGCACCAACTGGCAGAAGCCAGCCCAGGGTCACACAGCTGCAGCCTCTCCACCAGGAGCAGAGGTAAAGCCCAGTGGCTGTGGGGGACCGAAGGGCTCCCATGTGGCAGGTGCGGAGCTCGGTGCTCACGACACCTAAAGTAGCAGGTCAGTTCTGACGCCTGCACCCGGAGACCAGCATGAGGAGTGTCTTGCTTTGGGCACGAGGGGCGTGTGGGGCATAGTGCAGGCAGCTGAGCCACAGCTATGTCTGCAGTGAGCTCAGTGGCAACGGGGCTGTCTGTCGTCAGCCTGAGATGTTTGATTCCGGCGGCCATGCCTCCCTGATTCAGGGGGGTTCTGCTGAGCCCCCACTCACTGAGCAAACAGTCACCCCCGAAAGTGGCCCAGGCTTCACATGCTCCTCCGCTGGTGGCGGGTAGATCCATCAATCCCAGGCCCTGCTAGGAACTTCAGTGTGGATCAGAGTGTGCTGAGCATACATACCGAGGGTTCCGGAAATGATGTCCATTTTTGGCATAACTCCGTCTCGATCGCCAATCCCTCCACCTCGGGCCCCGTATAGCCCCACCGCGTGAACCTCATCCACGAAGGTGATGGCTCCAAACTCATGGGCCACGTCACACAGGTCCTCCAGCGGGCACACCGCCCCTGAGGAAAGACAGACCCTCTGAAGAGCTTCACAGCTCACAAATTCCTGTCCTGGCCAATCAGAACAGGATAACTCTTGTTCTAAGGCATGACTTTTAATATTGTAGGACAAAATGAACTTCCTCTAATCTCTAGGTTAGCTTGGGCGTCTGGGAGCCTAGAAAAAGCCAGAGTAGAAAATCTGCGTTTTCCCAAACCTGTACCCTGTCCGCCCATTACAAAATCCTGGCAGAGTGAAAAGGAAAGGAATTGCAAAAACAAAACAAAACACCTCACTTTTAAAGAGATCAAGCCTAGTCTTTCACTTAAGGTTCGGGAGTGGCCTCTACCTAGACTTACCATCCATTGAGTGGACAGTTTCAAAGGCGACAATCTTGGGGACTGCGGGGTCCGACCTCTGCAGCAGCTCCCTGAGGTGGCCCACATCGTTGTGACGGAAGAGGTACTTCGGCACCCGACTGTTCCTGATCCCTTGGATCATGGAGGCGTGGTTCCCAGCGTCCGAGTAAATCTCACAGCCTAACACGACAACAACGTCACCTGCTGCCATCTGCACCAGACAAACCAATCTCCTAGCCAGGCCGGACAGCGACCACCCTGGGGTTCTGGCGCCGAGTGCCTGCTCCTTCCTGGCACGAGAGCTAACAATGCCGCTGCTCCGAGGGCCCACGGGGTAGAAAGACCCTGCTTTTCCATTGGCTGCCTCACTCCACACTCAACAAAAGGCAGCTACAAACGATTAGAAGTTGCCACAGGGTTTTCTTAGAATGCAGAGCACATCGGAAGCAAGCAGCGTGCCGATAGCCCTTCACGCGTGACCCCTCGCTGGTGTGGCGGCCCACGGGAACGTGGGCAACAGCACTCACGCCAGGTCAAGGTGCTCCCGCCCCTCTTCCCTGAGTGTCTTTGCTAAGCCTTCTCTGTGGTATCTCTGCTACATTAACCCCCCATATCCATAGGGGACATGTCGCAAGACCCCCAATGGATGCCTGAAACCATGGATCATCCCAAACCTTGTACTGTGTTTTCCTACACATATGTAACTATGATCAAGTTTGATTTATAAATGAGGCAATTCCACAGATAGAAGATTCGTTCTTACTGTAGATCTTAGCTACCTCAGCATTCAATTTCTGTCCTTTCCTTGTTAATCGAGAACTTTCACCTTTCCGCTTTAAGGAAGCGCTTTAGGGTTTCCCTTTGGCGTGCCTGAATCGTCAGCATCAGCACTAGTGCGCTCTGGGGTGTCACGAAGTAAAATGAGGGCGCCGTGAACACAGCACTGCGACACCGCCAGTCAATCTGAGCCCCAAGACGGCTCCTGAGTGACTAATGGAGAAGCTGGACAGAGGGGTAAGCCATGTCCCGGGCGGGAAGGAGATGTCATCGCCCCACTCAAAACGGCGTGCAGTTTCAAACGCGTAAGCTGTCTCCTTGCGGAGCGTTCTCATCAGGGCGCTGCAGGCGTGGCCGGCACCACGGAGGCCGCGCGGGCCCTTACCTGGCAGCATCTTGGCCAGCGTGAAGAGGGTGGAGTCGTTGGCCACGAAGCACGAGGAGAAGAGGAGCGCCGCGTCTTTCCCGTGCAGGTCCGCCAGCTCCCGCTCCAGGTCCACGTGGAACTTACTCGTCCCAGAGATGTTCCTGGTGCCGCCTGCTCCAGCACCGTGCTGTTTCAGCGTGTCCCTGAAAGCGCGGGCGGCCGACAGTGAGCCTCGTGGTCAGGACGCCATGTGAACGTCCCTCTCCAGGACCTAGGACGCGGACGCTCCATTCACCTAGCGACTCGCAGGGGAGCCAGAGGCTTCAGCCAACCTTATCTTAGACTAGACGGGAGGACTCAGCACAGGGGGATAAGTCCTCTAGGGATCACCTAGGACAGGTGTTCATTTAACAGTCACAGGTGCACTTAGCATCAGCTGAGTTAATTTACCAAGGGTTCTTTTCTCTAACATCTCTCTCTCCAGTAACACATGTCTCCCTCCAGGGGGACGTGGCTGGTGGTTTGCAAACCAGTCACATAACGTCAGGGTAGACCCATCACTCAACCTCAGGTGAGGCTCTTTATCAAGCTGCCATGGACACTGTGGCCAGCAACTCTCCCTAGCGTCCCCAACCACGGCAAAGCTCCTGAAGGACACGGATGGTGGGATCCACCGTCCTGAGCGTCTTGTTGAAGCAGCCTCTTCTCCAGTGCTGCTAGATTTGCCTTTCCCCATTGGAGCCATAAGCAAGGCTGCCTGGAGTCACAGGCACACTTGCCTGTGGGGTGGTGGCAAGGGGACAGGCGTTGGCCATGAACCGGACCCTCACATACCAGGGGGCTCAACGACTTGCATGTTAGTTTAAGTCACCCGCTGCTCTTGTTCGAGGCCAAGCACAGCATCTTGCTGTGGCACACTGCCCGCTGCAGAGCCGCCCGGGAGAGACCCACCCCTGTAAGCCATCCATGTCTGACAGGGGCTAGCGGGCTACTTACATGACCGCACCACACACGCGGGGGTGGCGGCTCATCCCTAGGTAGTCGTTGCTACACCAGACCGACACCTGCTTTTTGGTGATGAGGGAGTCTGAGTAGTCGTCCGCCATCGGGAAGACGTGTGCCCGCCGGTTCACAGTTTTGAACACCCGATAGGTGTGGTCGTTTTTCTTCTCATCAATTTTCTTCTCAAAGAAATGATCATACTGAAAAGTGGAAACAGCTAAAAAGCAAACAGAAGGCAGTACAGTCTGAAGGTTAAGAAGCACGCCTGGGCTTTGGCAAAAGACCTGGATTCCCGTCCCAGCTCGGTCACTTAGCAGCAGGGAGATTCTGGACGAAGTGATGAGACGTTCGGGTGGGCAGGTTTCTAAGTGTCCTCATCCAGAGACTGTGTGGGTCAAGTGTTCAGCACAGGCCAGGTGTGGGGGTGGTCAGGGTTATGAGAGGAGGCAGGGCAGCGACAGGGTTTGTGTTTACTGTGGCCGAGGGTACCCACTGGCACCTAGCAAGGGACACAGCCTCTAGTCCACACCCCACACGCAGCTTTACATTTGATCTGATATGTTGAAGTCAGAAACTCTCTCCACCATCAGGCAAGTAACAGTGAGACTTACACTTTGGCAAGTTATCCTGAAGAAGGTGAGACACCCTCTCTGGTCTCTGCTTCCGCATGACATCCTGCAAGGTCTTTAGCAACCCACTCGGCTCCCCTCCCTCTGCCTGCGCACTGATCACACTGGGGTTCACTGGGGTCTGGGCAACTTCTGCAACACAAGAAACAGGAGGCAAAGTTCACGACACACACCAGACATACCGTCAAACTCACTGACAAAAAATGCCCATCAAGACCAAAGGTACTTGTAGCTGAGTGTATGGAGCTTGTCTTCTTCCCTTTTAGTTACTGTGATGGTCAAAGTCAGAGCTACCAGGCAGCCTTAATGAACATGAAAATCCAAAGCTCTCTAGCCGGCTGGCAGGCCTTCCGCACCCCACCACTGCCCAGCTCTCACCTCGATCTTCTTCAGACGACAATTCCAGCCCAATGCCTCATTTCTGCTAGTATGCTTCTCAGGGACTGTGGGTGCTCCATGGATACAGCCACAACTGGGATTAAGGCTGCCACTCAACCATCAGCATGACAGACCGCCCGGGAAGGTAAGGCCATCCCTTACTGCGGCAATGCTGTTTTTTACCATTTTTATCCCACCAGATGATGGAAAAGAACCGAAGGGGAGTGGATAACAGCTCATGCCTACAGGGGAAGAGCTCATCCCATCCTACACACACCAGAAAGTCCCATATTACGTAAGACGGTCCTCTGACTGTGCTTATGACCTTCCTCCTTGGCTCTAAAAGGGGAAGGCGTTTACACACATACCGCCCTAATAATAGCTCGTACATAAATCTGAGGATCCCAAGGAGCCAGGAGGACCTGTGGCGTTTGCTGATGGCCCGGCCGCCCGCTTACCTTTCCGCACGGCGTGCATCTCCTGCACGTCCTCCTGGAGCTCCAGGCTGGCTTTGCGGAACACGCTGCTGCCCCCGTGGGTCATCTGGGCGGCCAGGAAAGGGCATTTGCTTGCAGCGCCTTGGCTTGTGGCAAGCGAGGGGTGTCCAGAGGGGAGCTGCATGCCATCCGGAGCCGGCCGGGACCCCTCTGGGGCCTGCTGAACCTCAGCCTTCACAGCTTTGTCCTCTGGGGGGCAAATGGAAAAACTGAAGCATCGCATCTGGTTGCACACAACACAGAGGAAACCACTTGCTTCTATCTCTTATTGCCCCGAGGACAAACTTTCTACTTGCTCTCCCCCACAATCTGGACACAAATGAACTCTTATCGGCTTCTGCTAATATGGCAGTTTCCTCATCTGCCTCACTGGAAACAATGTTCCTGGGAAGAGTTAGTTCGCACAGTCCAGCTACCTCTTAACCCCACTGTGTTTCTCACCTATATATTAAAAAGTAGTATTTTCTAGTTCCAGACAGCCCAGGGTTCTAGAGTTGGACTATTTCCAGTAAATCCACCCCAAGTACACTCTGCATATCTCATGGAAGTGTTCATACAATTTTTTTCTTTACTAATGTTTTCTTAATAGATTCTTGACAAAGAAGCTTGCTGTTTCTTAACTATATACTTGCTGTTTCTTAATATGTAACAAAATTGATTTTCTTCTTAACAAAATAAATTAGGTTAAAAATAGGTCTTTAGATTGCTAAGAGTTCACGTTATTAGTGTGCTAAGAAAAACCACAAGGGTTTCCTATGCACATACCTCACCTACTTTCTCATCTAAATGTATCAAAGTTCATCAACTTAACACAGTGGGTTGGCTATCATGCTTCTAGTTACAATGACTTCCCTCTTGCCTTGCGCAAATTCTTTTACCCTCCTTCTAAAAAGGTCTTGCCTCATCATTCTGCAGTACTCTTGTGAGTCACAGGCTAGAAAGTCTAAAATGTAAAGAGTTCTAGCATTCAAACATAACCACTACAGATATCTTGGTATATTATCTTCTTTCCCCTATGTCCAGGTATTTTTAGTTTTCCTTATTTGGTAGATACTTGTTTATTCTCCTCTATTCACTGTAAAGACCTGCCCAGCTAGTAAATAGTTTCTGAGTGTCATTTGTGACGGTTCCACAGTAGCCTACCCAGTGGACACGCCACATTTCCCTCAACGATTCCGCTACTGCTAGGGACAGATTGTTCAGTAAAAAAATCACAAACTCTCAAGCAAGGGTAAAGAGGAAGAAAAATCCTACAAAGGACTAACTCCGTTCTACTTCAAGAAAAAGACATTCCTTTCTTACAAGTCCACACCCAGAGAACACGCCTGCCTATACAGTGAATTATTCTCCAGGATTACGTGGAATCTGACAACCCTCACCCTCTCCCGGCAGAGCCAGACCAAAACGGTATCCAAGTCTGCTCTTTATTAAACACGAAGTTTAAAAAATCCATATACAAAATAAAGGTACATGTGTTAAGCAATCCTACTTTAACAAATACTATATGATTCTGCTCATATAGGTTCCTAGAGGAGTCAAATTTATAGACAGAAAGTAGAATGGTGGTTGCCAGGGGATGGGGAGTTCACGTTTAATGGGGACAGAGTTCCATTTTTGCAAGATGAAGAAAGTTCTGGAGATGGCTGGTGGTGATGGTTGCACAACAGTGTGAGTGTACTTAATACCACTGAACCGTACACTTAAAAAAATGGTTGAGATAGAAGAACTGACTCTGGGTGGTGAGTACCCAATGCAACACATAGATGACATATTATTGAACTGTACACTTGAAACCTATAGAATTTTACTAACCAAGGTCACCCCCCAACATTTAATTTTAAAAAATGGTTGAGATGGTAAGTTTTATATCTATCTTACCACAATAAAAAGTAATTTTTTTTTTAATTTATTTTTATTTATTTATTTTATTAGTTTTGACAGAGAGAGAGAGAGATACAGAGACAGAGAGAGAACCGAACTGGGGGAGCTCCCCAGTTCAGCACATGGGTCCACACAGGCTGGGCCCCGGATTCGATCCTTGGTCCCTGGTGCTGCAAAGTGAGCGCTCAACCCACTGAGCCATCCCGGCTTCCCAATAAAAAGTAATTTTAAAAAGCACAAAGAAAAATACCCACAACTTTAAAAGCCAAAATTTTCCAATCAATTTTGCTGTAAACTTAAGACGACTCTAAAAACGTTCTTTTCATTTAAAAAAAAAAAAAAAAGCCAAAGGGCTGATATTTAATGAAGGAAAGGTTGGAACAGAACATGCCAACTTATTTCCGCGAATGAGGCGCTGACGAACACTAAAACCCCACCAGACGCTGACGTGCAATCCAGAAACCTAGCGTGTGGAATACTGACCATCGGTTCACCTCTGATGATGGGAATACGAATGGTGCTTGCCTTGTGTGGGTAGGGTGACAATGACATGACATCGTGGACATGAGGAACCGAGCCTGGCACAGAGTAAAACGCCCTCGGTGAGCGTGATCCGCCTCACCTGTGGAGTGCTCCTGCTTTTGGTCTCATAATGAACGCAAACACTACCACCCCTACTTCCCTGCTCGTGACACTTACTCTCGTTGGCTGGCGGGGTTTCTTTGACCTGCTGGCTGCATGCTGTCGAAGTGGACAGGGCTCGAGGGGCTGGCTTGGCCCCCACTTCCATCATCTTAGGGCAGTTCTGGGCATAGAACAACAGGGATTTGCCTGCTTTCTGCAGAAAGGCCTGGGGCACTCTGGCTAAGAAAGGGCAGCGGCGAACAACGGTCTCCATGTCCGGGAAGGTGCACTGATCCTGTAGAAAGTGGACAAGGGACATCAACGCTTGTGAATAATGGGGAAGGTACACGGCAAGGTCCCTGGGTTCAGGTTCACCTGCAGTTTAGAGCAAGGGTACTTACTCTGGGATACTAAGTCTCACTCAAAAATGTCTCAGCACAGCATTGATACAGGGCCCTCAACGAAGAAGTGGTGACTACACTTGAACCAAGTCACCAACTCCTTGTTCATCACCCCCAGCCGCCCAGCTCTATACAAAAGCTCCCTCGGAGCAACGCCACGGAATGAAGTACGTAAATACTGATGATTAAGATCCATGGGGGTGGGACAATGAAGGACAAGTTGGGAACAGGTTTGGGAGGTCAGAGACTCCTAGAGGAAGATACACAGCGCAGATCCGACACCTCAGCACACACCCAAGGGGACGAGGGAGGCTAGGGAAGAAGCCACTGTCATCCATCCAGGCAGAGAAGACTCTTGGGGACCCTGACCCCCTCCTGGTCCCACTCCCAAACCCGAGGAAGGCATCCGGGACGGCCCTGCGTCCCCAAGGCGAGGATTTCCCCGGAGGAAAATGAGCATAACTGAGAGGAAGGAGCAAATAGGGTAGGGGTAGGAGGACAAGCGCCCCCGTGGGGGCTCAGACTGAAAAATCCGGGGGTGGGGGTGGAGGGGGGAAGGTGTTTGTCCTGGACAAGGGGAGGGAGGTCAGGAATAATGGGAGGGATCTGAAAAGGGAATTTTAAAGCGGCCAAACGGGGAGTCAGGGAGGCGGCCCAATAGGCAAAAGGTCTGGGAGATGAACGTTGACCCCGAGGCGGCAGGTGACCGGGAGGGAGGGTGGGGGGCTGGGGTCCCCAGGGCGGTGGGGGAGCCGGGTTAGCGCGCGCCCCAGAGCGCGGGCCCTGCCTGACCTGCGCCGGGAATTCTGCGGAGACGGTGGCCTTGGCGGCGGCGGCGGCGGGCACTGAAGCCGATGAGTCGAACCAGACCGTTGCCCTTGTCCGAGCGAAGCCTCAGGCCCCGGGGCCCGCCGTCCCCTTATATAGCAGGCGGGGCCGGCGCGCATGCGCCGTGGGCGCCGGCCGGGGCCGCGCAGGCGCACTGCGTCGCGCCCGGGGAGTCGGAAGGCCTACGTGGTGGGCTCGGTGGGAAGGGCTGGGACCCGGGCTTCCCAGGCTCGCCAGCCGGGAAAAAGGGGCAAGGCGGTGGGCCGACGACTCCCCCCCGCTAGGAAGTCCATGCTTCCGAACCCTGCGTTCCCGTGGCGAGACACAGAAGGGCAGAGTCGCCTCCTGGGGGCCGATTGGGTTGTAAAAAAACCGTGTGCCTAGGACAGAGACGAGGGAAGGAAAACGGGGAGTCCCGACCAGGGTCCTAAGCAGAATCCACCCCTGCCCGTTCCCCTTGCCCAGGACAACCACTTTCCCCCCCAGCCCTGGATTTTTCAGAATCCACAGGCAAGGCTGTGACAGAGGGCTTCCTGGAGGAGGTGGCGCTGGATTGCCCAAGGATAGAGTCGTCCTGGGGGTGATGTGCAGGGGAATATGGGGGTGGGGGGCTCTCGGTGAGGAGCAGCAGCGGCAGAAGGAGACCCAGCGGCAGCACTTCAGGTCCGAGACGACGGGACTTAACCCGATTCAGAGGAGGAGCAGGCCTGGGTGGAACCCACACACTCCACAGCTCTGAGCTTGGGGTGGGGGGTGGGTAGAAGCACAGGGCCTGACATACAGTTAGGATTGGACACATACTAGTTATTATTTTTGTCTTCCAGTGTGGGCTGTGCAAAGTCCCTTGCTGGCTACTCTGGGCACCTGCTGGGTGGTTCAGTCCCATTTCAAAGGGTCCGTGTCTCCCCACTCCCGTTTGCTTCTCCCCCAGAGCGCAGCTGCAGGGTAGAGCATGAGGAACCCCTCCCAGGGAGACAGCCCCGACTCCTTGCTCCCTACCCTGCCCAGCTTAACTTGGGCTGGGTTGGCCTGGGCCTGGGCCCGGCTCGAAGCTGCCCTGGGAAAGGGTTGTTCGGGTTCTTTCCTCAGCTGGGCATTAATAAGAGGGACAGAGTCCAGAGTGATGGTGACCAAGGTGTGTCCAGGTACTTCCCAATACCAGCTGCAACAGGTGAGGTGAGTTGTCACTCGCAGAAAGGGCATCTGAGTCCCAGGCCCAGCTCTGCCCCTTCCTACTGAGGTGCCCAGAGCAGTGCCCATCAACCAGAGGGAAACGGTCAACCCCTGGACTCAGAGCCAAGTACAGGCAGGAGCAGAAACAGGGTAAGGATTGTGTTGAATGCTTTGCTCATCTCTGGGCCTCACTTTCCTTATCTGAGCAATGGGATTGTAATCCCTGTTCTGCCTGCCTCCCGGGGCTGTTTGAGGGATCAGAGGCCCAGCAGAGCAGAAAGAACTGGGCCTTGGAACGAGACGTGGATTCCAGCCCGGCTCTGACTCTTACTTGGGCCCGGGCAGGTCACGACCTCTCTGAGGCCGGTTTCTTCCTTGTCAAGCTCTGCCAGTCCTGCTGCTTGTGGTTGGCAGGAGGCTCAGGTGAAGTCATGGATTTCAGAAGCTTGTTGACCAGGCCCCAGTCCTCTGGGAGTTTCCCGTTTGATGGTGGGAAAGGTTGGGAAACAAAGCAAACCCACATGGCAAATGAAATAGGACATTGTGGGCAATTCCAGATGGGGGAGGCGGCTGCTACTCCCACAGATGCTGAAGGAGGGGATTCCCAACCAGCAGGAAGCCTTCCAGAGCAGTGCTGGCTGGAAGGGTAAATCCACGCGGGACTGGTGGGTGAAGCTTTAAGGGGGGAAAGGCCCAGGCCCATCCTTGCGGGGCGGTGTGCATCAGCAGCTGGGCTGAAGGGTGCAGCTAAGCCGCAGGGCCAGAAGGTCAGACTAGAAAGGTCACAAAAGAGCCACAGAGCTTCCCAGGGTCAGGGTGCAAGACTACCAGCAGGGCATTAGTCACTCTAAAGGCACTCTGGGCCACACCCCTTTGATTCCAACCTGGGCATCTGCATTTTAACTAGGTTCCTCTGCTGGCAATGTGGGGTAGGGTATCTTGGGGCCCCATTTAGGGAAGTGCTACCTGAGAGGTTTTCACTTCGAGGCCTTGAGGGGCCAGGGCTAAGGCCATGAGTTGTAATCCTGACTCTGCCACTTTCTGCCTCTGGGCTCTCAGGCAAAACTGCCTCATGTCAGCTTTTCCATCCTTCAGCTTTTCCATCTGTGCAGTGGGAGTACCCCGCCTGCCTCTGTGAGGAGTCTGGGTGGGTCCCCTCCTGGGCTTCATTCAGCCTTCTTCCTCCCCCTTTTTTTCCTTCCTTCCCATCGCTCTTTCCTCCGTTCTCTCCTCGCTCCTGCCTTGCCTCCGTCCTCAGAGCTGCAAGTATGAACTCGTCTTATCACCCTGGCCCTGGACACAGGAGGCCAAGCTGCTGGAGTTCCGGCGAAGTCAGGCCCCATTCTGGGGATGACACTGGGGCCTGCCCCCCCCTCTACCGCCCTCCCCACAAGTCTGCGTCATCTTCACCGTCAGGGGCGGCTGCACGCAGCGGGAAAAAAACATCCACCCCGGCCCCAGAATTCCAGGCCTTCCCACTCTTTCCCAGAAGCTATTTTTAGCCGTGCCCCTCTACGAGGCTGGGCACGCTTTCCTCTGCCCCTCTGTGTCCACATCTGTCAGCCAGGTAAGGAATCCTGCAGTCTTCCCCTCGAGGACTCCCGGATGGCCATGAGACAGTTTGGAAAATGGACAAATCCTCCAGCTGATGCTCCGTGTGGCCTTGGCCTCAGGCCAGCCTTGTTCTGTGGGGTTAGGGTCCCAGCTGTTACCAACCATGTGATTATCAGCCGAGGGGAGAGCCTCCATTTCTCTCCGCTCCTGGAGACATTTAAAGGCCTACTCAGCATCCCCCGCTGTCCAGATGTGGGGGAGCTGACACAAAACAAGAGGCGGGGGAAGAGGGAGCAAGGCTCAGAAGAGGTGCTGGGGGACAGGACCACAAGGAGGAGGCCAGGGCAGGTAATACTACGGTCCAGTCGGATGTTTGGCCTACCACTGTGACGATATGAATACACTCAGGTCCCTCGAGGCAGCCCTGCCAGTCGGCCAGACGTGGGGCAGAAGCTCAGCGTGGTGAATGTCTTCCCCAAGGTCACAGCCAATGCAGAGCACAGCTGACCCAGCCTTCTGCCTTCTAGTCTAGTGCTCCACCCCCAGAGAGGCTGAGGACGCGGCACGAATGAGTCTGGAGCTGGGTCAAAGGGTTTCAGATCTCAGTGGACACCGTTCTCTAGTTGAGAGTGACAGCAGATGGGTGCACCCAGCCAAGACGCCCTTTAGTGGAAATCACCCACTTCCAGGAACCTCTGGGCAGCCAGCCACGGCCCCAGGAAGCAAGAGTCCTCCCAGCCCCCACACGTGAGTGGACACGGTGCTCCCTGTCTTCCCCTTCTCCTGTGCTCCTCCTGTCTCCTTGGGGGCCCCTGGAAGGAGGAAGGGGGGCCCTGAGGACCGTATGTTTTCCACCCTGTTCTCCAGAACTCTACTGACCTCTGACTCCTCTTCCGGCTCCCACAGCCACGCCATCCTTTTCCACTGTCAATCGTAATTCCATAACAACTACGGCCTTACTGGGTTCTGTCCCTACTGCAGGCATGGTCCCGGACTCTCCTGTGCATTTTCTT